>JACEIK010002805.1:74057-92425 GCA_018107945.1 Datura stramonium | reverse complement strand
CCCAATGTTTAACTTTACTTATGACTATCATATTTCAGCTTTGGGTCAATCGATTCAGTTATAATATTATGTTATGTTAAGATCATGATTTCATAAAAATAGCATGCAATCCCTACTCAAATTCTTATTTTTTTATGTTTTATATTATGCTTATTTTAAATGATTTTACTTATTTAAGCGGTTTTACTTACCTTGCATACTTGATACATTCCACATACTGACCACATACTCTATGTTGTATTATTTTATGATACAGGCTCTGGCACTCAGACTCAGCCCTGTCCTTAGCCAACCTTTTAGAGTTAGCTCCCACATCTGTTTGTGAGTCCTAATCATCCGAGGACATTGGTTTATCAGTTTTCTTTATGTACTTTCATTTTTTAGCTTTAGCGAGTTAGTTGGGGCCTGTCCCATCAACTCAGTAGACTTAGAGGCTTTTCAGAGAAAAGGATGTAATTAGCTTCAGATTTATATTTATTTATGAAGTTATGCTTATTTTAGACTTCTTCTAAGTTTATCACGTTAAATCTTCCGCTTTTTTGATTGAGTTAGATGTATGGTCATTCCATGGGTTGACTTGGGGTCTCTCAGGGCTCCTTGTCCTATGTCTTAATCTGGGTGTATGTTCAGGTCGTGACAAACTTGGTATAAGAGCCATAGGTTTGAAGTGTCCTAGGGTGTCTGAAAGCCGCATTGAGTAGAGTCTTTTTCATGGGTGTGAAGCGTGCCACACTTATGACGAAGAAGCCACGAGACGTTTAGGAAATGTTCCCTTCTTTAATGATCTATGTCATGCGATGAAATGTATCACTATCCTTCTAACTCATGTTATTTGCGATTGCAGAATCATGGCTCTCTGCAGAGTTAACGGTAGGAGGAATGGGAATGAAAACGTCCATGAGGATGGCAATGGAGATGGGCACCAACATGGCCCACCAATCCAGGAGCACCATGCACCAGAGCCGATTTTCCATGCTGAATTTAGGGCAGCTATTCAGACTAGCGTAGACCTTGACTGCCTCTATGTTGTACCATTTTATGATACAGGCCCCGACACTCAGACCTCATCCCCATCCTTAGCCATCCTTTCAGAGTTAGCATCCCACATTTGTTGGTGAGTCCTCATCATCCAAGGACGATGCTTTATCAATTTTCTTTATGTACTTTCAATTTTCACCTTTAGCAAGTTAGTTGGGGCCTGTCCCATTAACTCATCAGACTTAGAGGCTTTTCAAACAAAAGGATGTAATAAGCCTCAGATTCATGTGTATTTCTTATGTTATGCTTATTTCAGACTTCCGCTAAGTTTATCATGTTAAATCTTTAGCTTTTATTGATTGAGTTAGATGTATGTTCATGCCATGGGTCGACTTGGGGTCTCTCGGGGCTCCTTCTCCTATGTCTCAATCCGGGCCTATGTTCGGGTAATGACACCCTATAATCTGGGTGATCTTTTGAACCTCTTCTATGAACTCATATAGGTCCTCATCCACCTTTGACCCAAGAAACGCAGGTGGGTTCATCCTGAGATAGTCTCACACTCTCACCGCCACTGCATTCCTATTTTGGTGGACATAGGCCACTGCCTATTGGTTGACTTGGACTGTCATAGCCTGAGCCGACATCTAAAAAAAAGCCCTAATCTCAACATGAGTAACTTGTTCAGGCAAGGGATTTTCTGGAGCTGGTACGGTTGGTTGATGCCCATCTCTATTGCCATTTCCATTGCCATTGTATTTCCATTTCTTCTTCTGTTGGCTCAGTGTGGGGGCATATTTCTGCAAATGTGTATCACACGAGTTAGAGGATAGAATAGTTCATCGCACAACATAGATCATGAAAAAGGGGAAATTTCCTAAAATGACTTGTATTCCCTTCCCCGTAAGTGTTGCGTGCTTCACACCCATGAAAAAGACTCTACTTAACGCGGCTTTCAGACACCCTAGGACACACCTAAACTTGGCTCTGATACCAAGTTTGTCACGACCCAAGCATAGACTCCGAATTGAGACATGGGATCTAGAACCACGAATGGCTCCAAGCTAACCCATGACACATACAAAACATGAATAAGGGCATTGCTAAAGTAGAAATAAAGCATGATCATTATATAAACGGAAGTCTATGTAACATAAATCCATAAGTGTAAACACGTGCCAACAATATTGAATTGTCTATACATGGTTGTCTGAAAATCTTTACTACTACGATGACCTGATAGGAAAACACTCCCAACTAGCTCGCTAAGTCTGAAACTGAATAGACATGCTAAAATATAGAACTGATAATGTCCTCAAAGAATGAGAACTCACACAAGTGGTGATAGAGCTAGACTAAAGTGGGAGCGAGCTAACAACGAGACTATGACGGATCACCTAAACCTATATCATGAGATGATATAGAATAGAGTATTCGATTAGTACTTTGAATGTACTGAGTATGTAGAGAAAGTAAAATATGCTAGTAAAATGATAGTCTAAAATCATAAACGTTAATCAAAATAGAACATGAGTGTAAGGAAAATATGCTAAAATCGATATTCTTGAAGTAATCCTAATAAAGAGATTTTTATCATAAACTGAACATAATGACCCAACGTTTAGATATAGAGATTATATATCATGTCATGCTTAAAATCATAAGTGAGAACTTATAAACTGATAAATGGGGCAAATATTCTATAAAAGATAATAAATTAAGTCATGAACATAAGTAACTAAAAACATGAGGAATAGTGTTCTTATAATCGACATATCCCACGTGAGCATACATGGAGCCTATCCTATAAAACCCTAGTTGGGAGGGTGTTCATACCTTGCCAAGGGCAGAACCATGAAAAAAGGTGTGATATCACTCATAGGTGGCCCATTCAGGAATGGAAGACACTCTCGTGGAGGACCCCATCATGGCTACATTGGTATGTAATTCTGAACTTCGGTGCGCTGAAGCCCTAGTCTATTCGGTGTTACATACTACTCCAAAACATATATAGTGCTCATACCATAATCATGAAACATACTTGAGTACATGGGCTAGTTGAGGTCATGAGGTTCATAAACATGCTTAAAATACATGAACTAGCAATGAATTAGGCCCGTGGGTCGGCCATTAACATAAACTTGAATTTCATGAAAATCATGCATACTTGAGTAAAACTTCATAACATGAAATCATAAATCACAAGATTAATATTTCATTAGTATTCATGCATACTTGATAATTCATCATACTTGAAATCATGGAATCATAAGCTTGAAATTCATAAATCATACATAATAGCATAATATTCATAAACTTGAAATCATGTATTAGTAAGTAAATTGAGGGTTAAATTTTCCAGAATAGGCACAAAATATAAATTAAAATATGAGGGAATTAAACCTATAAAAATAGCATGAAAGATTTCATGGGATTTCATGAAATTGGGTAAAATCCTAGAATTTCAACATAACATGATTGGAGTCTTAAAAGCATATATTAGGGATACTATTAGGAATGAGAGTGGAAGAATTCCCCCATTCATGACCCTACATACCTTGGTAAATTGACTCCTAAACTTGTATTGAAATTCCAATAAATATTGGAAGAGATTCGATGTCACGACCCGAACATAAGCCCGGACCAAGGCACGGGATAGAGAACCCCGAGAGGCTCCAAGTCGACCCATTTCCTAAAAATATCATCTAAGATCAACATAAAAAAGTGGGAGTATAACATGCATAACATAGCGGAAGTCTGAAAATCTGATAACATCGAGTAACCGAATACATAGCACAAGTCTGAAGCTGAATACATACTATGTCTGATAAGCCTCTACTACTAACGAGTTGATGGGACAAGACCCCAACTACCTCACTAAAGTCTAAAACTGAAATGAATGACCTTCGAAAGATGAGGACTGACCAACTCTAGCTGGAAAGTGCTAACACTAAGGATCTGGCTAACGGCGGGACTGAACCTAAATATCTGAGCTTGTATCATGAAACTATACAGTGTAGAGTGTGTGGTCAGTATGTGGAATGTACTGAGTATGCAAGGTAAGTAAAATCGCTAAGTAAGTAAAATCAAAGATTCATTCTTATCATAAACATTTCGTCATAAAAGTCTAAGAGTAGGGCTTGCATGCTATTATCTAAAAACATGACTTGAACATAACTAAATCGAATGACCCAAAGTTGAAAAATAATAATCACTAGTAAAACTGAACATTGAGTCAAACCTAATGAAAAGATAATAACATGACTGATGAACATGCATAACTGAAATCATGAGGAACAATGGGAGACTTGTCATATAACCGGCATTACCACCATAGTGCTTACGTGGTCCCGACTATTACACTCAAGTGCGCAGAGCCGTCCAAACCTTTGCCATGGATAAGGACACTATCATAATATCGATATCAAGCTGAAGGCCCCTTGGGAGCAGGGGAAGCTCACAAGAGAGGTCCCAAATAATCTGAACATACCTACATTGGCACGTAGTTTGAAGGCATAGTGTTGACTGACCCTTAGCCTACTTAGTGCTAGAACTACTCCTAAAAAACATGCATATGCTCTCCATCATTTTTCAACGAAGCTAAACCATCGTCTACTGATGAAGCTGACTTATAACATATATGCATAATCTGAAATCATAACATAAGGAGCCTTGGGCTCAAACCATACCACAAGCTGGAAAGAGTGGGAGTCTAGACTCCAAAATCATGTGATAACTAAATAACATAAAGTTTAGGTAAATTATAAAACATACTTGATTATATGGGCTTGCCTAATACTTAAACATGCTTGACATAGACTTGACCATTCGAAAACATGAACATGGACATGGGTAATTCGAAATCATACTTTCATCATTTACATCTCATCATGCTTGAATACATATATCATAATCTCTGCTTTCATGAACTTCCATGGGTAGGATTCATAATTTATAAAAAACTTGAAAACATAATTTGTAATTGAAAACATTGTAAAATGTATCAATGAATCATAGTTCAACGTTAGAAACATGTATAGATCTTACCCATGATGGATACTTAGAGAATTCAAATGTTGGGTTAAAACCCCATAGATTCATCAACTAGAATTTTCATGAAATTGAAGAGGGATTGGGAATGGGTGTGGATAAATATACCCATTCATAACCCTATATACCTAGGAGAATCTGATTTCACAACCCTCTTGAGAGACTAAAAGAAATATGGGGAAGAACTTGATGAATCTAAGCTTGATCACCCTTAAGAGCTTCTACAATTGCATGAATGGAGAGGAATATGCTTAGAATGAACTAAACCCCCTTAAAACACACTTATCTGGGCTTAAAACGACGTAGTTTAGGCCTTAGGAGCTTAGAAATTACGGAAAAGCCCTTACTAAATTTGTAGGAAAATATTCATTGTCAGTACCAACGAGGGACTGGATGATTTTTCCTCAACACCATGACTAATGGTATTCTTCTCGTGGCCAACACTGAAATTATCCCTCTGAGGGTCACCATGAGGGACACCACGACTCGTGGTGTACCCAACGACTCGTGGTAACCAAGTCGTGCCCAACACTGCCTAAATTTTCCACTTCATGCCAACCTTTGCCACGAGTGACTTGACGACTCATGGTACTAACCACAACCCGTGGAGTCCCCCCTGGTCAACACTAAATCTAAAAATCCAACCAAATCCACCATCCTCCCCACGAGTCATTTAACGACTCATGGTGCACCTCACGGGTCACTAGACAACTCGTCAAGTGACTTGGTGTAGAGAATCCTATTTTCTCCATTTGAACCTTCAGATATAATCTTAGGGCTTTCAAAGTATTACAATATCTCTCCCTTGGGAACATTCATCATCGAATATGGGTAAACATACTAAAAAGATGAGAAGTTCAACTATCATATCAATTTCTAAACATTTAAAGCTAAAAACTGACAAAATGACTGATTCCGAACTGAACTACATGACTGAACTGAATTCATGAATCACACATACATATATTTACATGAAAGAAACTAGAGCACATGAACTGAACATGAAACTAAATAGAGTACTAGGGAGGAAACTGATATCTCAAGCTGAAACTGAGCCGAGAGGGAATAGACACGGGTATTTAGCCATCATATCTGCTTCGAATTTCCACATAGCTCCCTCAACATGTAGATGCCCCCACAAAACCTTTACTTAAGCTACTTCCTTGTTTCTTAGCTTTCGAACCTGATGATCAAGTATTTCCACCAAAACCTCCTCATAGCTGAGACTATCCTTCACACCTACACTATCCACTGGAACAATCAAAGCCAGATCACCCAAGCACTTCTTTAAGAGTGACACATGGAAAACATGATGAACTGAAGCTAATTCTGAGGGAAACTCCAACTTATACGTCACCTTTCCAACCCATCTGATAATCCGATATGGGCCAACATAACGGGGACTAAGTTTCCCATTCTTTTCCAAATCACATCACTCCCTTCATGGGAGACACCTTCAGAAACACCCAATCATCAACTTCAAACTCAATTTCTCTCCTCCTCACATTCGCATAGGACTTTTGACGGCTCTAAGCTATTTTCAACCTTTCCTTTATAAGTGAAACTTTCTCCAAAGCCTCATGAACTGAATCTGGTCCTATCAATGAAGCTTTAGTGACTTTGAACCATCCAATATGCGATCTACATCTCCACCAATAGAGAGCCTCAAATGGAGCCATCTGAATGCTAGAATGGTAATTGTTGTTATATGCAAACTCAATGAGATGTGTTAAGCTTGACTTGAGTGCTAAGTCCTTTCTTGAACGATCTCCAAAACTAGTAGGTAAACTGAGTACATCTATCTAATATAATGGAAAAGGGCACTTCATGAAACCAAACTACCTCCCTAATGTATAACATAGCATAATCCACCACTGAATCGGTAGTTTTGACCGGTAAAAAATGAGCTGCTTTAGTCAACCAATCAATGACAACCCAAATTGAATCATACTATCAATGAGTATGAGGCAACCCTGTAATGAAGTCCATATTGATTTCCTCCCACTTCCAAGTAGGGAAACTAATGTCTTGAAGCAAACCTCCGAGTCTTTGATGCTCAACCTTCACTTATTGACAATTCGGACATTTAGCCACAAACTCTGCTATGTCCCTCTTCATGTTGTTCCACCAATAGACTTCCCATAGATCATGGTATATCTTGGTGGCACCTGAATGTATAGAATATCTGGAACCATGAGACTCGTGCAATATTCAATCTCTCAAATCATCAACACCCGGAACACACAGACGAACCTAAAATCGAAGCACACCATCTCCCACTTAGGAGAAGACCTCCACTTTCTCATTCTGAACGGCTTCCTTTAACTTTACAAAAATAGGATCTTCGTCTAGCCTAGCTTTGACCTCGGTCACCAAGGAAGATTTTGATCCATTCTGAACAATGACACTCCTATCTTTGGAGTGAATAAGATGGACTCCTAGCCATGCAAGTTGATGCACATCCTTCACTAACTCTTTCCTCTCCTCATCTTCATTGGACACACTCTCCATAGAAAGCCTACTAAGTGATGTGTTGTGGATTTAAAACACTTTCCATGCTCAAAACTAAAAAAATAGCATGAACTTAGGTATGTTTATGTAGATACAAGGCACTTTTCCTTTGATTGCAGGATGCATTGATGTTGGACCTAAAAATGGAAAAAGAAAGCCTGAAAGATGCAAAATAGGCTTAATGTACAGACCATAGTACGAGTCGTAGGAAGGACCTACGAGTCATACTGAGAGCCATGAAAAGTTACAGAAGGCTTAAGGTGCAGAGAGGCAATGTACAAGTCTTAGTACGAATCGTTCCAAGATGGTATGAGTCGAGATGAAGAAATCGTGACAAAATTCAGAAAAGTTGCATAAAGTGTTGACTCCTGCTCCGAAAGGAATGTACGACCCGTGGGAAGAAGGTACGAGTTGTACCATGATGGTCATGTTGAACTTCATAAGAATTCAAAAGGTATAGAATTAAACTACAAGAGATCAGTATGGGACATATGAAGGAGGTAAGAATCATACCTGGATCCAACACATAGCTGAAATTCATCCAACAATGCGAGGTATGACAGTCAGCTACGAGTCATAGGAAGCTTCTACGGATCGTAACTTGGCTAGTGATGACTGCGACACCAAATATGGAAATTCATCCAGTTAGCCTAGGAAAAGGATTCTTGTGTTTTTATAATATGTTTTAGGTTTTATTTTTTTATAGACAATCAGACAATCATAGAGAAGAGAAACAAGTAATAGAGAGAGAGAATTGAGTTAATTCAACTTTTGATCAACCATTTCTTGAATTCATCTTGTTCTTGCTACTTGTTTTTCAAGATTTTGTGGAGTAATTAAAGGAAGTGTTTTTCTCAATCATTCTTGTAAGTATTGATTTTTATTCTTACTCATGAATGCAAATCACAACTTTACAACTATGAAAGGCTAAAACCTCCATAGCTAGGGTTGTGGGAACCATGGTGAATTAACAAGCTAGGGTTACACAAAATGATTTTAAAACCAATACCAAATACTTATATTGTATTCTTTTCATGCTTAAACATTTCTTAATGCTTCACAATGTTAGGACATGCTCGAATTCCTTACTTGCTTTGGTCGAAGAGGTAGAGATTAGGAAAAAATAATTACAACAGAGCCTTGATTTTGATAATCATTGTATTAACTTGAGTTGTGGTCATAACATAGTTAAATATAGAACTTAGTGATAATGGATAGTTAGAAACTGCTCATAAGACTTGGTCGAGTGATTGAGTATATTCATTCAATAGGACTGGTCGGTCGTTTGAATGAACCTAAGTTATCAGTTCTATAAGTATTGGTGATAATCACGAGTGAGTACCCAAAGCAGTTATGAACCCATGGGGAGCACAAACCCAAGTTATTCTTTGATATTGACTTAACACCAGAATTTTAATACTTGTTTTTATTATTGATTTTCTTTAAAATCCCCCAATTTTGAAGTAACTAACTCACAAGTTCAATTACCGATTAGTCTCCCAATTCCCTGTGGGTTCGACCCCAACCTCTAGTTGGGTTCTTTACTGACAACGTGCGCTTCTCACTTCAGTAGGAGGTGTGGTTTGAGCGTTATGAAAAAGTGGTGCCGTTGCTGGGGAATATGGTTGAAACTAGGTTATTATATTGTAGTTAAATTTTTGGTGGTTATTTCTTTAATTATGTTTATTTTGTGTTTTTGATACCCACAGGTTGTTCTCTGGTGAATGCCAAGCACTCGGAGTAGAGGAGATCTCCTTGTTCCATTAAATCCAAAAATGTGTCGTGCCGCAATGTTAAATCAGGCGCTTCTTGGGAGGCAGCCCAAGTGGTGGACTGGTGAAGTCTGAGTAACCAGCCTACCTACGTCAGGCCGCGACGTTATATCAAGCGCTTCTTGGGAGGCAACCCAAGTTATTGAACTAATGTGTGCTTAGTGTGCTGGGAAAATTGAAAACAGGAGGCTGAAACATAAGCTGTTATGGCTCTCAATACAACCTGTAATGAGATCCTATGAGTCATACCAGCAGTCATGGTGAGGTTTAGAATAAAAAGATTCCAAGCCCCGACCTACGAGTCATCCTACTGATCGTATCTCGATGGTACGAGTCGTAGGATGTATTCATAGGTCGTCTAGTAAGTTTTCTTTAACAGGTTGCCCACGATTCCAAGGGACGAGCCGTAGGATCTTCCTACGACTCGTGGTATGAGTCGTGACAGGTTGAAATTTGCATTAATACCCAACTCGGCCAAAACTTTTTTAAAATTTGCCCTTACAAATTTAAACCCCCTAAACCCCTTCACCCACGCTCAAGCATTCAAACACACGACTCCACTTCACTTCCCCTACCCGTAACTCAACAACACCCAAAGAATCAAGCAAACTTCTTGCTTGACTCAAGATTATAAAACCCTAGGATTGTAATTTACCATTGATGAAGCATCAATCAAGTAATTGTGTTGTGCTAAAAATTGTTAAAGAGTCACATATTGAGATTGATGGTGTCAAAACCCCTGTGAGTCGGTCACTAGACTTGAAATTTGATGTTGACATAGACAATGATCAGGGTGTTGTTACTGTGCTTCTTCAACCAAAAGGGATGATAGATTCTATATGAATTGAGATTTTAAAAATTAATGAGTTACGGGTAGTGGGTTAACAAATGGGAAGATTAGGCTTGAGTTAAATTGAGTCATTGATGTGCCTATACCTGGGGGGAAATCTGAGTACCCTAAAAGAATTTTGTAAAAGAATCCTTACAAACTTAGAAAAGAAAATTTGAAGTAGTATGAGGCACAGTATGGACCGTAGGTTGCCACTACGAGTCATACTGAGCAATCGTTCCACTAATATGAATATAGTTGCATAAAAATGTCCTTCCTACAACTCGTGGAATCGACCTACGAGTCGTACCATGAGTCGTGGAAAAATTTAGAACAACATAAAAGCAAGGCTTCATCACATAACTCGTAGTACGGATCGTACCCTTGTGGTACGAGTCGTACCTGTGAGTTGTACTAAAAACCTAGTTGCAATTCTGGGACTTTTCACCGGTTGTACCTTCACGGTATTACTCATAGTGGTGACTCGTGATGAAATTAGAATATGTTCTTTCTAATTCTTCTTTTTGAAAAGCGGACTGCTAACCTCTTTCTCTACAGGTACAATGACATACAAACGCAGGGCAGAAAAAACACAATCCCGCAGGAGACTGATAATGAACCAACTGACTCGGAGTCTGACAAGGCTGGAGATTCACATAGTGGTTCACTTGAGGAGTATCAAGTAGACACCTCAGACACCGATGGAACATGAACCACTAGGGAAAAAGCAAAGGCCCTAGCTAAATCAACCACTACCACAACTGCTCAAGCTCCCAGTCTGAAGAGGGACTTAGAGAGGAACTTCAAAAGTCAGGGAGTGACTCTAATGCTGAAGAAGGGTCAGGGGAGACCCAAAGTGAAGAGGAAAGCGGCAGTGATGACTCATAGGAGGAGGCTACTGATGAAGAACAAGAGCAGACACCACCCAGAGCAAACCATACAATCCAGTAGAGAGAGCCAGGAGCCAAAGAAATCTATGAACAAGGCATCTCTCTCACCGCCAAAAAAAAGCCATGGAGGAGCATTCAAGAAGAAGCGCGGATCCTCACAATCACATTGAATGAAGTTGAGGAGATGAAGCGGATTTTTAGCTTCTACGGTTTTGAGTGGATGGCCAAGACTCCAACACAGTACACAGAAGAGATAGTTTGGGAGTTTTATGCCAACTACTTGGCCACCATGGAGGTAAAGGGAAAAGAGGGGCAGAAGATAAAAGATCAGCCTAGTCTGGAGAGTGTATTGGTCGAAGGTCGAGAAGTTGATATATCCGAACAGACCATTGCTAGAATATTTTATGGACCACAGTTCGTGCCTACCAGGATGATGCCAGAGTATGATTACCGGGTGGAGTCCATGAAGCAGATTAGATCGTTGAGTGTGCAGGAGCGGTAGAGGCAGCTGCAATGGCTTGCAGGGGTAATTGCTGAGAACAAAAATGAGGCTGAATGGGTTTCAGGTGGGAAGCAAGTGACCAAGAATTCACTGAACTTCATTGCAAAAGCCTGCTGGACACTAGTGCACCATTGATTAGCACCTACGGTCAATTACAACACACTGAGTGCTGAAAGAGATACTTTGGTTGCATGCCTCATGTCTCGCTACCCCATCAATATTCTGAGGATCATAGTGGATGAGATACGAGATCGCACGGTGGGAGTAAGTACTACTATCCCATTCCCGAGTCTTGTTTTCAAATTATGTATAAAGGCAGGAGTTCCACGGGGTGACGAGTGGTTGATTGGAGGAAAAAGAATTGCATATATAAGTATTATCTGGAATGAGATGAACCCGGTAAGTAGATCTAGGATTCCCACAGCTATCCCAGCAGCCCAGCCAATAGGGGATGTACAAGTGAATGTCCCCACTACACAAGAGCAAAGCGAGACACTGGCTACAGATGCCGGTCATTTAGATTCATCTCCTAGCACATCAGCTGCACCACTGCCCAACATGCAGGCTCAGACACCAGCAGGGTACATCTTGGTACGATAGGACTTCCTTCAAAATCTAGCTAAGAGATTGACCATGGTAGAGCGTAAGATTCAGGCCGTGATGGATAATATAAAACCATGGGTCAAGTCAGAGATAAAGGCAGCATCTCAGGCTCTACATGCTCGCCAAGATAGTTTTGAGAGCCTATTCAATGGGAGAATGGTGGAGTAGACCAATACCAGAGGTCTCCATGCGGAGTTGGGGGCTCTTCGGAGCCAAGTAGGTTAGTTGTCATCACGACAACCAAGAGTTTTAGACGCCCCCACTCTTCTGGACCTAGATGCTGAGCTTGACGAGGATATTGATTTGGAAGAATATTGGGATCCAACCACAGCTAGTGATAAAGGCAAGTAAAGAGCTGTTGAAGATGCTAGTGAGGAGAGTTTGAGAAAAAGAAGAAAGAAGGAGAGAAAAGAGCGCAAGCAGGCTACACCAGAGAGCATGAAGACTCATGACACAAATATGACTGAGCTGCATTAGAGATCTGAAGGAGCAGGTAGCTCCACCGCACACCAGCCCGAGCTTTCCTATGGCCATAACCCTTCAGGAGAGCCACATTCAGCCCAGATATTTTCAGAGGCCATCCAAGAGGCCATGACTACTGAGGGGGGGACCACTCCCCCTATTTACACACAATGAAACGCGCCGGCCACCACTAGCGCCACTATTATAGTGGAGGTACCACCTCCGTGAGATGACAGGACCAACTAGTGCGCCACAAGTATTTTCTCTTCCCCATGTTCTTATAAATGATGCTTCGGGGATGAAGCCAACTTTTCAAAGAGGGGAGGGGGTGTGCTTATGATTTTTGGGAATTTTGGTGCATCTGAGGGTTTTTCTTGCTGTGTTTCTTTTCCTTCAGACATGTTATCTAGTAGAACAAACATGTGTAGGATTTTAATTTTTTTTAGTTTGTGATTTTTGTTTAATTAAAAAGAAGCTTAGGAATACTCTGCCAATAAAAATGCACTAGTGTTGGTTTTTGAAAAAAATTGACCCTGTTTTAAATTTTTTTTGAATTAGCTATGTATTTGTGACAACATGCATGATTGCTGTGGATATTTTTATGTCATTTATTTTGTCAACATGAGTAGTTTTGCTAAGCCATGTATAAACCAGATAGGTGAGGTGAAAATAGTTCATGTACCATGTGTGAGTGAGGTATATTAATCAGTTCGGTATTGTGTTGTAGATCTAGAACTTGTCTGGTTGGTCTCTGCATAGGCTAAGGATAATTGGTTAGGATATGATCATAGGCTATTTTTGTTTAGTTCAATTTTAGATTATATTGCCCTACCAAAAGTTGCATGAATCCCTTAATCCCAAGCTTGAGCCTTAATAGACCATGTTTCTTTGATTTACCGCTTAACCGTACCAATTTTTTACAATGAACCTGTTTTGGCCCTGGTCCTTCCTTGGATACTGTGAACCTCAACATAAGTAAAATGCTTAAGTTGAGGGTGGCTAGTGTAGGGGTGCGTAAATGGTGGGAACAGAAGAAAGGCAAAGAAAAGAAAAGAAAGAAATGGTAAAAAATAAGGTGTGGTGAGATGAAAACAGAAGGATGAAAAATGTTGTAAATGTTGAGAAATAGAGCTCAAAGAAATTTTGAAAATGTTGAAAAAAGTTGAAAACTCACCACACCCATGCAAATGTGACTTAAAAGGAGAAAAAGTGGAAAAAGGGAATGAAAGAATAAAAGGGTGAATTAGGTGAATGGTGTAGCCAATATATGTAGNGAAAGAATAAAAGGGTGAATTAGGTGAATGGTGTAGCCAATATATGTAGTGCCAAGGAAGGAATATTCACTTATAAAAACTTCCATATTTATCATGTCCAGCCCTGAACCTACATTACAAGACATATCAAGTCCTATAGTGATCCTAACCCGACCATTTGAAAACCAAAGCAGAGAAAATAAGGGCAAGCCTATGGTATCTGACACATAATACTCGTAACTTCTTTGTGAGAGTGAGTGCATTACTTTCTTAGTCCCATATCACGTTGGACCTTTCATATCTGAGTGGGGACTTCATTTGTGTGAGGGTACATGGATTATGTTTTCTTTTACCGCTGGTCTGACAGGAAAACATTGGTGATGACTTGATTACCTGTTGACAGATGAATGACATGTTTTGGTCCCTATTTATGATGTTTTGAAGTTCCTTGTAATACAGTACCTGATGTTTTTCCATGAGAAAGGGTTAATAAAGTTTGTAAAGAAAGTGCAAGTTCTTTTTGAATATTGGTTGTAGTATCTTAAGTCTATTTTCTATTTGAGCGTCGTGTTTTAGTTTTTCTTTTCTTTGCTTGAGGACATGCAAAAGTCTTAAGTTGAGGATATTGATGTGTTGTGGATTTACAACACTTTCGACGCTCAAAACTAAGAAAATAGCATGAACTTAGGTATGTTTATATGGATATAAGAAACTTTTCCTTTTATTGCAGGATGAATTGATGTTGGACCTAAAAATGGAAAAAGAAATCCTGAAAGATGCAAAATACACTTAATGTGCAGACCACAGTACGAGCCGTAGGTAGGACCTACGAGTTGTATTGAGGGCCATGAAAAGTTGTAGAAGGCTTAAGTTGCAGACAGGCAATGTACGAGTCTCAGCATGAATCGTCCCAAGATGGTACGAGTCGTGATGAAGAAATTTTGACAAAATTCATAAAAGTTTCATAAAGTGTTGACTCCTGCTACGGAAGGAATGTACGACCCGTGGGAAGAAGGTACGAGTCGTACCATGACAGTCATGTTGAACTTCAGAAGAATTCAAAAGTTTTAGAATTAAACTACAGGGGATCAGTACGGGTCGTATGAAGGAGGCATGAATCATTCTTGGATCCAACACTTAGCCAAAATTCATCCAACAATTCAAGGTACGACAGGCAGCTACGAGTCGTAGGAAGATGCCAGGGATCATAACTTGGTTCGTGACGACTACGACACTAGATATAGAAATTCATCCAGTTAGCCTAGGAAAAGGATTCTTCTGTCTGTATAAATACATTTTAGGTTTTATTTTTCTGTAGACAATCAGATAATCAAAGAGAAGAGAAACGAGTAAGAGAGAGAGAAAATTGAGTTGACTCAACTTGTGATCAACCTTTTCTTGAATTCATCTTGTTCTTGCTACTTGTATTTCAAGATTTTGCAGAGTAATTAAAGGAAGTGTTTTTGTCAATCATTCTTTTAAGTATTGATTTTAATTCTTAATCATGAATGCAAATTACAACTTTACAACTATGAGAGGCTAAAACCTCCATAGCTAGGGTTGTAGGAACCATGGTGGTTCAACAAGCTAGGGTTACACAAAGTGATTTTAAAACCAATACCAAATACTTATATTGTATTCTTTTTATGCTTAAACTTTTCTTAACAGTGCGTAACGTTAGGACATGCCCGAATTCTTTACTTTCTTTTGATCGAAGAAGTAGAGATTAGGAAAAAAGAATTACAACAGAGCCTTGATTTTGACAATCATTGTATTAACTTGAGTTGTGGTCATAGCATAGTTAAATCTAGAACTTAGTGATAATGGATAGTTAGAAACTGCTCATAAGACTTGGTCGAGTGATTGAGTATATTCATTCAATAGGACTGGTCGGTCGTTTGAATGAACCTAAGTTATCAGTTCTATAAGTATTGGTGATAATCACGAGTGAGTACCCAAAGCAGTTATGAACCCATGGCGAACACAAACCCTAATTATCCTTTGATATTGACTTAACACCAAAATTTTAATATTTGTTTTTATTATTGATTTTTTTTAGAATCCCCCTATTTTGAAGTAACTACCTCACAAGTTCAATTACCGGCTATAATCCAGTCTCCCTATTCCCCGTGGTTTCGACCCCAACCTCTAGTTGGGTTCTTTATTGACAATGTTTACTTCTCACTTCTGTAGGAGGTGTGGTTTGAGCGTTATCATTAACAGCGTCTGCCACCACATTTCCCTTGCTCGGATGATAAAGGACGCTCATATCATAATCTTTAAGAAGCTCCAACCACCTCCTCTGTCATAGATTTACATCCTTGTGGGTAAATACGTACTGTAGGTTTTTGTGGTCTATAAACACATCCACATGGACCCCGTACAGATACTGTCTCCAAATCTTCAAGGAAAATACTACCGCCGCCAACTCGATGTTGTCAGTCGGATAGTTATTTTCATGGACTTCCAACTACCTGGAAGCATAGGCTATAACTTTACCGTGTTGCATTAATACATAACCAAGGCCGATCCTCGAGGCATCGCACCACATCACAAACCCATCGGTACCCGTAGGTAGGGTCAACACCGGTGCTGAGGTGAGTCGAGTCTTTACATCTTGGAAGCTTATTTCATAAGGCTTCGACCATTGAAACTTCACTTTTTTCTGGATCAACTTAGTCAACGATGTGGTAATGGATGAACATCCTTCAACAAACCTCCTATAATAACCAGCTAAACCAAAGAAACTCTTGATATCCGAAGGACTCGTTTGTCTAGGCCAATTCTTCACAGTTTCTATTTTCTGAGAGTCCACTTGTACACCCTCACTTGACACCACATGACCCAAAAATGCCATTGAGTTTAACCAAAACTCGCACTTGCTAAACTTAGCATACAACTGGCGATCCTTAAGAGTCTGTAGCACCATCCTCAAATGAGCAGCATGCTCCTCCTCGCTCCGGGAGTATATGAGAATATCATGTATGAACATAATCATAAACATATCCAAATATGGCTTGAACACCATTTTCATCAAATCAATAAAAGCTGCAAGAGAATTCGTTAGTCCAAAAGACATAACTACAAACTCATAGTAACCATACCGAGTCTTGAAGGATATACTTGGGATGTCATTCTCTATAACTATGAACTGATGGTATCCGGATATATGGTCTATCTTCAAAAAGCACTTAGCACCCTGAAGCTGGTCAAACAAATCATCAATCCTGGGGAGAGGATACATGTTCTTGATTGTAACCTTATTTAATTGCCAACAGTCAATGCACATTTGAAGGGAACCATCCTTCTCTCGAAAAAAGAGCACTGGTGCACTCCATAGGGATTTTCTAGGTCTAATGAAACCCTTATCTAGAAGTTCATTCAACTGCTTCTTCAACTCCTTTAGCTTAGCTGGATCCATTGTGAAAAGAGAAATAGATATAGGATGCATATCGGGAAGAAGGTCAATACCAAAATTGATCTCCCACTGGGGAGGAATTCCTGATAAATCATCTGGAAACACTTATGGATATTCACACACTATAGGAACTGATTTGATAGTTGGGATTTCGGACGTAGAACCCTTAACCCTAACTAGATGGTACATGCAACCCTGAGAAATCAACTTTCTGGCCTTA
This sequence comes from Datura stramonium, assembly GCA_018107945.1. Classification (NCBI taxonomy): domain Eukaryota; kingdom Viridiplantae; phylum Streptophyta; class Magnoliopsida; order Solanales; family Solanaceae; genus Datura; species Datura stramonium. The sequence continues at coordinate 74,937 of JACEIK010002805.1, read as the reverse complement.
AGGTAGGGAATGAAGTGATCTATAGGCACAACTGAACCACCGTTCCACTCTAGGACTGGCTCACCCAGAAATCAGAACTCTATCGCATGGGTTCTACAATTTATTGAGGCATAACAAGCATGTAGGCAATCCATGCCAAAGATAACATATAAATCTATCATGGCTAGCTCTACTAAATTTGTTGAGGTGACTTTCTAAAGGACTTTGACAGGGAAATTTCTATATACCCATCGGGCTATAACTGAATCACCGACTGGAGTAGAGACTAAGAAGGGTTCTAATAGAATTTTGGGACTCACTCCGAAACTACTAGGATCATAGGGCGTCACAAAAGATGAAGTAGCCTCTGGATCTAACAATGCATATACATCAAGGTGAAATTCTCATAACATACCAGTGACTACATCTAAAGAGACCTCCTGCTCCTGACAAGATCTGAGGGCATAGAATATGTTCTAACGTTGACCACCACCTGCACTAGTGGATGCACCCTGCTGAGTTGAGCGTGCTAATGGGGTTACTAAGTTAGTGGCTAGGCCTTGACCCCTATCATGGCCCTGTCTGGTTGCTGGACAATCTCATAGAATATGTCCGGGCTTCCCACACCCGAAACAAGCACTTGAACCGACTAAAAACTGACTGGTGTGTCTCCGGCCACACTTGCCACGCTCTAGTGTGATGAACTCTACAAGTCTGCTCCCCTGACCTCAAGAGCCTAATGCTTTTCCCTATGGTCATTGATAAAATCCAAAATATATCCTTAATGCAAAGAATATACACAACTGAAGTATCAAAAAAAGTAACCCGAGAGTGCTGGGGTCGAATCCCATGAGGACTAGGGAATGATAGTTTCAAGTGTCAATTGAGATATTGATGCTAG
>JACEIK010002805.1:50052-62705 GCA_018107945.1 Datura stramonium | reverse complement strand
CTACTATTTTGTTGTAATAACTTTTCACCTTCTGCTCATTATTCTCTGCCTTTAGATATGTAAATTTTGTATCCACAATTCACAAATATGATCATTGATCATTTGGCAGGATAAAATGCACAAAAGTTAAGTTGGCTATTATTTTTGAGTCCTATTAAATCTGAATAATGGCTACAATGACGATTACTTTAACAAAATACAATTTACGCGCATTGCACGTTTTTCCATTATCAATAAGGACTACATTTCTTTAAAATAACATAAATAATACTCAAAGGATTTAATTGAGTTATAAAAGATAATAATAGAAAAAGCAAAGGACTCCCTAAAGCAAAAAAGTATTATAAGGCATTATTTCTATATTCTTTCACATAGAACTTAAATCATAATATTTTCTTCTAATTTCTAGTTTTGTAAGAGTTACAACTTAAAAGATAGAGGCTGCAAAGTGTAAGAAGTACAAGAGGTTCACATTCTACTCAATTTGACTGGATTCTCTTCTATGTGTTGCATCATGCTAAACAACTTTATTAGTAATTTCTTGAATTTCTCTCTTAACCACCTTCCACCGCCGATATCCAACATATTACAAGCTTCATTTATAGACTCGTTAATCTGCACACATTAGAAATACAACTATTTCAGACACAAAATACATTTGAACACTATGCTTACACATTATATGATGTTATTGAATTATCGTATGCAAATAGTAGATTCCGTGAATATCTAAAATATCGTGATGAAATTATCCTTGGTAGTTTCTGTATATTCAGATAGAATTATTTCTCACAAAGAAAGTGTACAATAAACTGTAAAATGCCTAATCTATTCTTTGTTACTGGTATATGATTATTTCATGCTAAATATTGTAGGAGGTATTTCCTAGCCGAGATCACAAAAACAAAAATATAGAATTTCTTGAATATTCATAGAAAATTAAAAAAAGAAAAGAAAATAAACTTACCTGATTTGACACTTACAGAGTAGATTTGTATGTTGCCCGAGGTAAACAAATAAGTTAAAGATAAAATTTTAAAGTTCATATGGAAGTAGAGAATTTCAATTGATTTTAGATTCTACTAGTATAAGAAAATATTTTATTAGAATTTAATTGGTTGCTGATGGTTTCTTCAATGAATGAGATTACTCACTAATAAATTTATTTTATAACTGATGATTTTCTTCAACTGATGAGAAAATTAATGAAGGCGAGTGACTTGTTTTCAATAATAGTAATTAATCTCTACCCATTACAATATGAAAGGCTGCACTTTAGTGCAGCATCATTAAATAATATTCCATAACCGCATAAAAGAATACATTCCTCACGCTTAAATATATTTTTGTAGAGACCAACAAAAGTTAGTAAAAGCTTATTCAATTTAACTTTTTCTTTAATTGATATTTATTAGGATGTGTATGCTCTTAAAGAATCTAATAATGATCGGTATTAGAAGAGGTTCATTATTCTTAAAAAGTATATTATTTACTGTGCAGTGTATTTACTGTTTAGTATATAATTTTTATATTGGAATAGTGCTTTTTAAAGAGAAAAAATGTCGTTCAATAATTTTAAGGACATTTTAATAATTAATTTTATACCTAGGGTCTTCTCACTTTTAGAATAGTACTAGTTTCTCGGTACGTGTGTTGCATGTTTATGCCAAGACATGTAGTATGTGTTTGTGTAAATAATATCAATATTATTAGAGCAATGTTCTGAATAAATAAATATACGTAAAAGAAAATGTAGAAGTTTCTGTGAGTGACCATGGATCGTCATATAATCCTTCGGAGATAAACAATTAACATTAATGAGATGCAAACATGTAATTGATCGTATATTCTCATCTATAATACTTCTTTATAAACGATATTTCTAGAGTGTAATCCTTTTAAATTTTTTGATTTCTTCATAACCAAGATGCTTGTTGCCGACATAAATACCCCCCTTGAAAGTGCAAGGAGAAGAGAAAAGAACAAAGATGTTTGGCTTTGGGAAAAATGATAAAAAGAAATGCAATGAAATGATGAACAATATAAATCCTGAACCCCTTTCCCCACATATTCGTAAAGTACACATTAGGATAGCTACTAATTGCTAAATGCTACAGAAAAACAGAGAAATATCAATTGCTTATCGTAATCCTCCTCTTTGTCAACAAACTGATGGGAAAAGGATAATATCTTTCTCTTTATCACAGTATCAATTTGTGTATTTCAGCAATTCTTGAATTTTTATTATCATCCAAGTCTAGATTTTGGGTTGATTTATTTAGCCATTATAATTAAAAGTATCAAGTTTTATTCTCAACTTCTTTAGCTCCCAGTTTACTTAATATGCTATAAATTTGTCCAAATAGTCATGTATATCAGGATATTGAGGCCTTGTCTTTTCTCTTATTGGAGGTGAGTGCTGAGACCTCTTTTAAAAATCTCATCTACTCATCGTTTTATCTCCAATATAATGGTAAATTGGATCTGTTTAGACCTCTTTTTGTAAAGCATATTTATCCAATTGGGGCGGCTTTAACGAATTTGGTGGCCTAAAGCTAAAATATATTAAAAGACCCTTAATTTTTTTTTCTAAAATTCATATGATAATGAGACACCAAAGAATCCTACGTGACTTTGATTGATATTGGTGATATCAAAATGTGTGATGTGCGGTTTAGGCTCATGTCACAGTATCAAACTCTCTCCTACATAAAAATATGGTATTTAGGTGAAAAAGGGTAGATGGGCGAGCCCGCTATCCATCAAGTTTCGAACCTTGTGACAATCGTCTTGGGGATTGTTAGTTAAAAAAGATGAGACATAAAAGAACCTGCTTTCTAATGTATGAATCAATTAAATATGCCAAAAAATAAGCTAAGTCAAAGAATTGAGTTTAATTAGAAAGAGATATATTCATAAAGATGAAAAAAAGACTATATATAGATTTTAGAGGAAGAAAAATTAAACTTGATGAGGAAGTAAATATACTATTTAATTTAATGAGATAAGATTTATCGTTATTTTCTCACTTAACTGTACAACCTCTACCAAATTAAAAAAAAATTAAATTCTGAAATTTGTTAATAATTGCATAAATTATTCTTATTTATAATAATATAGTATTTCATATTTTTGGGACCTTTGATATTTGGGCGCCTAAGTCAAGGGCTTCACTTGCTTTACCTTATTAGAGCTGCCATTTATCCAATCATGTTGGAAATTTTGTTTACTGTTAGGATTTTAAGTTTTTAGGGATAGAAGGAGATACTTCATTTTTGTGACATGTCAAAATAAAGAATCTTTTCATTCATCTTCCTTATCAAAAAAGTAATAATTCATTATACTTACTCTTTTATTTGAAATTGAAAAGTTTGCTTATCCGCCTATTTTGTTTTGCACAAAATGGAACTTGAGATAATTGTTCATTGGTTTGTGGGTATTGGGTAACATAATGTTGGTTGGCTAAATTAGTAAACATAATTTCTACTGTAAGTCATTCCATACATGCCATTGTTTTAGAATGTATTGCATTTCAGTGTCATTTCTTCAGCCTAATCCTTTGTGCTGTATTCCTGCTTTTCCTTCTTGTCTGGAGTGGGAGTTTCAAGGTTTCTGTAAGGTTGAAAACGCACTATAATATTACATTGATTGCAAGCGTTGTCTCACTGCCAACAAAACGGTGGCAACTCTATAAGTAATTTGTAGGTTTTTTTTTAAAAAAGAAGTTATTTTGCAAATACAAAAAGGTATAGTAATTCAACTTTTAAGCTAGAGATTTCCAGCTTTTAATATAATATAAATAGATAGATTTAAATCTTCATGTTAATACTATATCAGTATTTAATATCTTCTTTGATTTATTTATGTATTATATTGACTGAAAATTTTAGTATGTACTTTTTTAATTTAAGTTAAATAAAAGTAAAAACTTAACTAACCTCTTTCATATTAGATGTTTAAAGTAATTTACTATAAAATAATCTTAATAGTAAATTGGCATTAGTACTTGTCCTTTTTCGTAATTTGATACTCAAATACACTTTTTAAAAAAGATTAGCCAAACACACTGTGCTTATCAAAAGCACTTTTCAAATGAATTAACCAAACACAAACTGTTTTTTTCCAAAATTACTTTTCTAAAAAGCTATTTTAATAAAAGTGCTAAAAATAAGCAGATTTTAGCCGTTTAGCCAAAAAGACTCGCAGTTGTCAGTATCTTTGTGAAAGTGATACACATATTGCAATAAGTTTCAATATTTGCTTCCTATTTCAGTATCTTATGACCTAGCTTTTAGTGTAGATCGGACAATCTCATAGTATATGAGGCTCCTGTTATGTTTGATATGGATTGGAAAAATAAAATTTTGGATAGTGAATTCATTGCTTTTGAGCCCCCATCTTTTCTCTCTGTATTTTGCTGATCTTTATTATGTAGATTAATAATGAGCTTATTTCAAAAGCTTTTGAGTTCACTTTTCCTCATTATTTATTATTTTGTTATGTTGAACTACCATATGTCGACAATCTTTATATTATCTTGTTAGAAAGAAAATTCGAGCATATTTTCTTGATGTAGCTAGTAGTGGTTTGTTTATTATTATTAACAAGCCTTTTTTTTCCCTGTCATATAAAATTCATGTGTCCCAGAAATATTTAGCATTTTGAAATTCGATAAGCACCCTGATATGTTAACTGCCTTATTGGTGTATGATTATGTGTGGCTCCTATTTATTGCATTAAATATTTGAGATGTGATTAGTTTGTCGGCTTTTGTGAATATACAACTATAACTAATTCTTTTGTTCTTTTCTTGTATCGATATGCATGTCAGTTCCCTTGAGAAAATAACAAAAATGGTCCCTTGTGCTTGAGGGTGAGTTCAAAATGGTCCCTTAAATATCCTGCCGTCTCGATCCTCTAAGTTTGCCAAAAGTGAATACTTTAGGGATGTGTTTGCTAAGAAAATATTTTTCAATTTCTCATGTTTTGTTGGTCAAGATTTTTGGAAAACATTTTCTCTAGAAAAACAAGTCCCACAAATGAGGAAAATGAGTTTCCTAGTGAAAGTAGGAAAAACAAGTCCCAGAATTGACACTTCATTCTTCCTTAACCTCCAACACATCTTATCTTGGAAAAAAGCAACAAGAGCTCGCTTTACCGGAGCAAGAAGCGTGAAGCAATCCGCACACTTTTTCAACTAAAATACAATTTAATATAAAAATAAAATATACTAAAAATACATAGATAAATAACCAAGAACTCAATAGAAATAATATATTAACCAAAATTTCAATTCTTAAATTAAAAAGTAAATAATAGAACTAGATCTTGATCTCTTTTTTTGGCTTGATTACATTGAATAATTTTATTTTTTTTAAAAACTAGAGTCACTACAAAAATACAGAATACTGAAACTAGAGAAATATTCCGGAATAGTCAACAGAGATTAAAAAACAGAGCAGAACAAAGAAAGAAAATACAAAGCAGAAAAAAAAACAGAACAGAATATAGAAAATAATTAGAGCAATTTGAAAAGATAGAAAAGAAGAAGACAAAAAAGAATAACCTTAGCAGCGCAGTTGCAACAGAGAAAATAGAGAAAATAAGAAGAGAAGAAGAGTAAAAAGAGGAGAAGAGAAGAAGAGGAAGAGAAGAGGAGACTTGCCTTGAAAAGAACTTGCAGCAGTCGCGTAAAAGAAGTGGAAGAGAGTCCCAAGGCTTTCCGAAGTTAATTCACAGAAACAAATGTTTTGGAAGAAGTCGCGTAAGAATGTGTATACAAAATTTTAAAATAAAATCCTAGTGCCGCAGTCGACCTTGCTTAGGCGAGCTTTTGCCACTTTTGTGACTGAAGCGTGCTCTTTTTTTTCTCACGCTTCGCTTCAATGTAGAAAAGCGACAGAGCTGCACCTCACCTCGCTTCTACTCTTTAAGTGAGAAGTGCTCGCTTTTAATAACACTGCCTCCACCACAAATCCCCGGCCCCACCACCCTCGCCCCACCACACCTCGCACCCTACCCCTATAGTTTTTACCTAGATTATATATAAATGCTTGAGATAATATTTCTACTTGCCAAACACCAGAAAATAAGTAAAAGACCCATCTATTTCTCAAAAAAATATTTTTGAGGAAAACATTTTCCTTTATACCAAACACACCCTTGGTCTCAGTTAAATATCTAACTAACTTTGGCCGTTATATTTATGGGAACTATGAAAAAAAAAGATTTAACCAGAATATCAGGGAAGTCCCGTCAAATCTCTGAAATGAGAACACAAAAAATTGCATCATACTAAAAATAGATATAAAGTAGCAGAACTGCACCAAAAAGAGTTGCACCATACTCCAGAAATAGACAAAAGTAGCAGAAGCTACACCTTAAATGTGAGTTCACGGTAAATCAATTTTGTACACAATTCCTGTTAAAATGTTTAACAATGAACGAAAGTACTCACTTTTACTTGAAGGAAAAAACTGTAGGAGTATATTTAATGACTATTTTGAACCTACCGTCAAACATAAAAGACTATTTTTGTCATTTTCTCGAGTTCCTTAATTTTTTAAAAAAAATTTCTTCTTATCAAGAATTGTGTTGGAATTATTTTTCAATGACAAGTTTATGATATTATGCCTGTTGTTCATTCTTGATATTACCAAGCCATGCAATATTTTTGCATCCCTTTATTTCCAATTTAACCATCTCACAGAAGCTGCCTTAAACTTTGCATAAGTTTTACAACATTGTTTTAATATGTGAAATGACATTATATAGGATTGTAGCGACTAATAGACACTTCAACTTTCTAGGCTCGAGGAGTTACAAGAGAATGACTTAATAGTTGAAGATGTATCACATTGAACTAAAATAGGATGACTGCATTGGTGGAATGTTAAATAGTACTTTCTTTGATGCCATTTAATGAAATTACTTCATAGAAAACAAATGTTAAATAGTACTATCCACGATATGGAGATATTGGACAATTGAAAGGCAAGTTCAATTGAACAATTGTGAAACTAGAAATGCTATAGACAGTGAACATTGGGCTTTTAATGCTTAACATACCCACAAACACAGTAGTCAAAATCGAAAAGTGCGAAGAAAGGACAAAGCATGTTTGAGCTTTAAGCGCAAAACCCAATTGAAGTGAAGCATGGACTTGTGACAAGAAAATCACAATAAAGAACAAAACGAAAAATAGAAATGTAATACAAGAAAATATTACTATAAACACATAATATTTGTTTAGACAAGAATGGAAAACTATTATTAAGCTATATATATGTTGTAGTGCCCTTAAAGATAGAACCCATCGATAAAGGTTCACATGCCTTAGCACCTTGACATATACTAAAGCGCTGAGACGAAGTGCACTGAGCTTCAAGGCTTAAGCGAGCCTTTAACAATACTGTACACAAAATGAATGTAGAGGAAATCGAACATCTGTATGGATATAAAGTTGGACAAGATTCAAAAAGCATTTGATAGATGGTGCAGGTAGCACACAAAGGATAAATGAAAGAAGCTCACAAGAAATGATTTGTCATCTCCTATGTGACAATATGATGATTCAATATGGAAAGTTAAAAATGGTGATGAGGTAAACGTAAAATCACATGGTGAGTAGTTGTTTTTAAGGACTTGTTATCTCCCTTAACTGATGAAGACTAGCTAAGAACAGAACGTAATGGAACAAATGATTTATGTACACGATACCAACATTTGGGATTTTTAGTCTTAGTTGCTATGCTTAAACAGGTATGGTGTTCGTTAAGAGTCTTTTTCTTCTCGTTAAAGACTGGACATTTGTGTAAGATAAGTCTAAGATACCGGGAGGTTTTTAGTTTTAGAGAACTCAGCAGAACTTGTTCTGGGGTTACGCATCTTTGCTTTTTGATGGGTCTATTTCCTTAGCCTCTCCAATAAAACTTCATCAATGGGCTCTATTTTCAATATTCTTTCAGGCCATAGGGGTACTAAAACCTTTCTTGTTCCTTTTTCCTGCGAATTGAGAATTGAAATAGTTTACCTTGCTAATGTCATGCAAAAGACCCCAGCTTCAAAGCCTCTACAGAATAATATGTACATGTAACTTGTTAGGTGACTAAACAACTAAGCTACTCTTCACAACCAAATGTAGAACCTATTGCTGAAAATCGTAGTAAATGCAGGCATTGTAATCAAACTATCTGGAGAGTTTTGTTGCTGCATGAAACAAATTCATGTATTGCCTTATAATATTTTTAGTTTGGGATGAAAGGGACGAATAGAGCAAGAATCAACACAAATAATTCATGTAGCTAACTCAACTAATTTGGAGTGAGTTGTAGTTGATTGATTGTGTTAATATGCGAAATCAAAGTAGCCACTTATATTTTGGGTACAACAACATTTAGTTTGAAGTGCTGAATATTTTATCAGTTGTTTGAATTGCTGAATACATCGTGTTACAGCTAGGAAAATTAATATTGCTCCGTGATTCCTTGCCTTTATACATGTGACATTTTTAGTGAATAGACTTGAGCCAAATGTTACTGGTTTCATGGTTGAACTTGCATTGCTATAGATGAGCTTGCTTTCTCTTATTTCCTTTCTAAGTTATATTTATATCATCATCCTTTGCTTCTTTGACTTTTTCTATTTATTCCTTTATCTTATTGGTTTGCTGATTGTTGCAGAGAATTTCTGAAACATTAGATTTTGAGATCAAGCGATGGGCTGCTGGAAAAGAGGGAAATCTGCGTGCACTTCTATCGACTTTGCAATATGTGCGTTCGTTTTCCAAACATAATCTGTCAATATTATGTCTTAGATAATCCCTGGAACCCCCTTCCAAATACAAGGCCTGCCACCTGGAGGAATACTGGTGCTGCTTCTAAAAGAGAAATTCTAGGAGCCAAAAGTATGCAAAAAACCAAATCAGTCTGTCTATTTTCCTGTTTGGTTGCTAAGCGTAGTCTGCCTATATTTTCTTGGAGATAGGTACATCTGTCCTCCCACTTTGAACACAACGGGTAAAAAAGGAAAATGGAACTTCCAGTTTTTAAAATGGAAATTCACAAGCAAAAGAGACTAAGATTTCATATCTCCTGGACATCATAATTCTTTTGATCTAGTTTTAATTAGGTTATGATCTACTTCTTGACCATCTTATGCTTCCTCAAATATCTGAACTTGCTGCGCTTCCTAATGATAATGTAATGTTGCTCAAGATAGGGGTAAGATTGCGTATACATTACCTCTCCAGACACCCCACTAGTGGGATTACACTGGGTTTGTTGTTGTTTGCTCAATCAAAGTCACTTCAACTTTTACTTTTCCTTGTGATGTGAAAATTCTCATTTTATTTTTCCTCAGGTGCTTTGGCCTGAATGTGGTTGGCAACCTGTGTCCTTGACGGATTTGATTACGGGTGCCTCTGTCAAAAAAGTATATAGAAAAGCAACCCTTTGTATTCATCCTGATAAGGTGCAGCAAAAAGGTGCCAACCTTCAACAAAAATATATTGCCGAGAAGGTTTTTGACCTACTCAAGGTAACTTATCTGAGATCAATGTATCTTAAATCCATGTGTCACAAATTGTTCTCTTTTGTGTTTTCCATGGAAAAGACATGTATTAGTTTCCCAGCAACTGTTATGATTTAACATTATTTTAAAGAGATAGAGAGCTATCCCTTTCTAAAGCATGAAGAGTCTATTGTTCTATTGTTGCTTTAGGCTGGGTGGACCTATTGAGAGTCCCTCTTTTTGGGGGTTGTTATTATCCATATGTTCTGACCACTCACTTCTTTCTCTGATCTGTTGATTTTTAGGTGGGCAGGGTTTGTTCATCCTTTTAACTGAATTGCATAGATTGAGTTAGCCTTTACTTTTGCGAAAATTATCATGGGGAAATATTTGTTCTGCCTATGTTATTTTTCTGACTGCTTAAATCCCTTTAGCTTATTATCAAGTTATATTTTTCAGGAAGCATGGAACAAATTCAATTCTGAGGAACTCTTCTAGATGCTGTGTTTGATTAGCTTTAGCTCCCTTTTGGGATTTTCAGAGGTGGGTAAATTTTCCTAAAGCAAGCTCCGTCTTTGCTATGCCTCTGATATCTGGCATTCCCCCAGCATGAGGCGTTTGATTGATTTCTAAAGACCATCGTTGTAGCAGTGATGAAGTAAATTTTCAGTGTTTCCGTAAATTGATTGGTGTAGAGTAGCATTATTTCCAATCATGTTGTGCTTCTGTATTGCATTTGGTCACCCTCTGCATGTGATCATTTGTATTCATTAGTGTTTTCTTAGTTTGTTTCCTGTTATGCTGCATTTGTTTGTGCCGGGAGAGATGCCAGTGTTGTTAGCTATAGCTATATGCAACATGGAAGGAGCATTGTAATAGCAGAGTATCTTAGAAGATGTAAAATCTTATGTAATTTCCCAATTCATTTATGTGAAAATTTTGTTTTATGTGAGGAAAAAAAGAATCTGTTCAGTTATAGATTTTATAAGATCCAGTATTGTCAAGATGATTGCTTTTGCAGGTGCTAAAATATGATGCTCAAATCAAAAGCTCGTATGCTTCGTTACAAAGTTCCTCAGACAGGGCTGAATTGGTTGTCTTTAGTATATGTGCTTTTAATGGTTGCAATTTCCACTAAGACTTTAGTGGCAGACTTTAAATTTGAGACCTTCCTGACGTGAAGGAAAAACAGTTTGAACAAGAAAATAGTAGTCACATGAAAGATAAATAGTTTTTCCCTCCATTTCGTTGATCAAATATATCACGTATAACTCACAGCCATTACAAGGGAAGGGCAGGTTAACCAAAAAAAAAAAAAAATTGGCTATATTACAACCTCAAACATGGCGCATCCCTGACAGGTAATGTAGAGAGCAGTCAGATTAAATCTAGTTTCAACGCTGAATTTGGGTTTTAGCCTGCATCCTTGATCAAGATGGTCTGAATGAGCTTCACCCAATCTATTTCGTAACACCTCTACATTGACCTGGAAAACCCAGACTTTTAATCATATTTAAAATATGTTCCAGAATTTGAACCAAAAAAAAAAAAAACCTACAAAAGCTGACAAATACACGCATAAAACTCAAATGTTATCTGAAAGTGCTGCACCGATACCCAAAAGATAATAGATTATAGCAACAAAATTCAGAATCTGGTAGGCAAAGATAAAAGCAAAAAAGTGCAAGTCTGTGGTGGGAAAATATTTTTCATCTCAAACGTAAGAAAATAAAGCAGGCAGCAGTTGGTGTTAAATCAAAAACCTTCATAATAAGTTTCTAATCACTTGAAATAACAAAAAATTTAGAAATTCAAAAAACACTAGCCTCATCATCTCTCTTGAGCCTGAGTCCACAAAGAGAGCAATAGATATGATGACAGTTCTCTTCCAACTCTCCTTGCTTGCAGATGGGACACCAAACCTCCTTGCCACCCTATTGGGAAAAAAAATCACCTATTACCACAAGTACCAGGCAAATAACAGAATATGTGAGATGAGAATTTGTCTTGAATGTATGATTGTGCAACTAAAACATATAAAAACAAAACCCAAAAGGCAAAACTTGTATGAATAAGTGAATATTTATCATGAACAAAGAACCAACGGACAAATGTGAACACATGAAACAACACCAGCTTTCCTTCCATTAACCATCTTCTAGCTGATCCTCCCTAATATATTCTCTACGAAGTAATCAATTGGCCATCTCATTTGCTCTAATGTCATTATTAGACCCAACATTTTGTCATCAAGGTACAACCACATTAGATGAAGATCAAATTAAAAAGATTACCATCATAATTCTATTTTTTGTTGGGAGAGTATACAGTGGTATAAAAGAGTGTCCAATCAAAAGTTGATAGAAACTTTTGACCTAATGCCATGCTATGACTCGCATTCTCATGTAACAAGTTAAGAATTTTAACTCCTTGCTTAGTGAAAATAGGGACTTGTAGGGTTTTCTAACCAAATATTTAACATCAAAGATGCACATCTTTAACTTTTTTCACTAATCTGAACTGATATAATTTAAAATGTTACTTTTTCCTTTTGGCTTTTATTGTGGACCACATACCTTCTCATTGAGGTTCATGTGCTCATATACTGCACGAGCCAAATACTCATCTTCTTCATCCTCCCAAGTTTCATTTGACACTTGTCCTGCAAGAAGCCATAACAATTAACTCATAAGGAAGGTTAATTGAATGTAATTCCTGAAAGGGATAAAGGGCAAATATACCCTTCAACTTTGTGATTTAGAGCAGATATGCTACTGTCATCTAACAAATGATGCATATTTACCCTTTTTGTTAACAGAATATACTAAATTAAAAAGATCCTAAACTCAATTATTTAATTTCAAAAATGTCATGTGACTTTACAAAATTATCTCACCCATTTTTACTCCTCTAAACCTGACCCAAATGAGAAAAACTCAATCCTTCTTCTATTCAATCGTACAATGTGTTCAGATCGGGTCAGAATATAAGAGAGATTGAGTATTTTTTTAGTTGGGCGAGATCTGAAGGGGTAAAGAAAATGGGTGAGGTAATTTTTTTAAAGCCACGTGGTATTTTTGAATAAAAATCAGTTTTAGAATTTTTAAAATTCAGTTTGTTACCGAAAAAAGGTAAATATGCAC
>JACEIK010002805.1:11250-28151 GCA_018107945.1 Datura stramonium | reverse complement strand
CCCAGTTGGCCGGAGGCTGTGTTTACAGCCGTTATATAGCCCTTTGTTTCCAGGAACCTAAGATAGAGCTAGCCAGGCACCAGACGTGCCTAGGCCCACCTGTTAGTAGTCCAGGTCCTTCTAGGGCACCAGGTGCCAGTCATACCCCCCTGGGCGGGGCGTGACATTCTTAATGTCCAATTCACTCCTCACAAGGATGGAGTGTAAATGGTCATTGGCAAACAAATATATTCGACGAGTGTCGGGGTCGAATCCCATAGGGAATAGTAGTTGATCACGCAAAAGTTTTCTATCAAATTGAAGTAATTTGCATCAATGTCTCAAAAATAATAAAGTAAAAATTAGGGGAATCACAACTTGTCAATTGAACTGCAAATTCACACATGATAACAGGGACAAAGCGTAGAAAATACCAAAGGATAGAATACTAGGGGTTTTATATTTAAGAGGTATCATTGGATGGTAATTACCAACAACTCCTAGCATTACTCAATAGTATAATTAGTTGTAGATGAGGTGGCACCTGACGTTTTTCAACCAATTGGGTTCCTTATGCCTTGGGGTTTTCTCAAAACCCAAAGTCCTTTTCATAACAACCACAATAACTTGGATACGAATCAAACTATTTCTAGCTTTGATTCTCAATGAGTGTGTGACAATGAGTTTTGGATATCTCTAGTCCAACCCCACATGATCAACACCCAATTACCCACTAGTGTTTCCTCACACATATACTAAATCCCTTTTTCAAGCAAAATTAGAGTAAGTAAATACAACATACATCTGCAACTATGAGTATTTAGATTAAAACTAAGAGGAAACATTAGAATTATACCAATTGAGCAAATCTAAGATCAATTATACAATACCCAATCCAAATCAAACCCAATCATTTACACACCCCCAGCAAGAAATTTAGCTACTCATGTACGTAGAAGAAGACATTGTATTAAGTAATAATTCAATATCTATTCAACAAAATGAGTAAGAAAATTCAAGCACAAGGTTCTGATCTCCAATGGAGTTTTCTCTACCTTTTTAAAGAAGAAGATGAAAACTCTTCTTTTTACAATTTAATTCAAAAATTTCTCTCTACCACTCTTTACTTTCTCTCTCTACTTTCTATCTCTACTTTCTATGGAATGGACTATTCTCCTCGTTTATAAAAAGGTACAAAAGTAGGGTACAAAGTGCTCCTCTTTTTCTGAGCTGGACTCTTTTGCGCTTTTCCGACGGCCAGCACTTGTGAGTCACCAACGTTTCATTAGTGCTGATCTGTTTTCTGCAAATCTATCGCATCTGGTGGCTAGTGAGTTCTGGAGTAATTCGATGTTGGCATCGGCGAAATCCGCGGTCTGTCGGTAGACGTTCCTCTTTATAACAGTGAGCATCTGCGGTCAACTGGCGTTTGGTCGATGCCCTCCGATGGAGCACCGGTCTCTTCTCAAATTTAATGCTTCCTCTACTCAAGTTAAGTACCTGCAAAGTTAAAGGAGAAAGGGCATAAAATTCACCTAAATATCCCAATCACATTTTTACACCAATACAAGCATGTTCTCCAAGGGGGTGATGCCACTCATGAGAAGAGAGAATCCCCTTTTTATCATCAAGCAATGCACACACAAGGAATTATAGAATAAGACAATAACACTCACTCTCACAAAGAAATTCTTCATGCACACAACTTGACCCACAGGCTTGCACTTCGTGTAACTAGCCACTAATGTAGAGTTGCTACCCTCAAAATCATTAGGACTTGGGGGTCATAATGATGGCTAGGGGTTAAGGTAGGATAAACAATGAGTTCTAGTGGTTAGAATCTCCCTAATGCCTTTTTGCGAACACTTACAACATCCCATCACATTATTGAGATCACTCCACCTTATCTCTCCTTGTTCATCACCTCCATTTATTTTGGTTTAGCAAAAGCCACTCTCATTACTCCTTTGGATTTCACATTTAGCCTCATCTAAGCAAGAGGTAACACCTTAAACTACTCTTTCTCTTTCAATGATTCAATGTTCTTCAATGAACCAATTCATTCATTTTAATCACAATTTGGTGCTACCTCACATTTAAGCTCTCATATTTCTCCCTTTTCTTGTAAATCCCCACACTTAAGCTTTTGCCTCATTTCAATTCATTTTCTTATTTCTCCCCATTTCTTGGGCTTTAAGCCCCATTTTTCATTCTTTCAGTACTAGCAATTAGGGAGGATGGGGCCAAAGAAGAGGATTAAAAAGGATCATTAGGCTTGTAGCGTAGTTTTAAAGAAAAAGGTTCAAAGGCTAAACATTGGATAGCAAAGGAAGATGTTTAAGGGTCATTTTGGGTGAAGTGGCTAGCAATATAAAGACTAAAATTATGTTCTAACTGCAGCTACATCTTGGATTTTTCCTTGAGTCACACTTAGGGCAAGTTCAATCTCACCACACAAGGCCTCACACTCCAAGGAGTTCACACAATTCATCACCACAACCAGATTATGACTTCAGACAATTGAGCATGTGAATCAACAAGCCAAACAAGGAATGTGCAATGTATGATAAGAGAGTGCTACATTTTCCATTTCAAATTCCCCATTTCTTCCAAATTCATTTTTTTCATGCCACACAAATATTTTTTATGGTACCTCTCAAAAAACAATTTCAACAAGGCTAAAAACATGACATTTTTCCATAAGAAAGTCGCCTCACAATCTTTCATTGGGAAATGTCACCTGGTTCGACAATAAAAAAGAAATTGCTCATCGAGAAAGAACCATGGTATAAAGAAAACCCTTGGAGTTTATTCACTAACTACTATTCACATAGGCAAAAATTAAACTTAGGTCTTGAAACATTTGGTAATTTAGACAAAGTCCCAATCATTTGCACTAACAATTCAAGAATAATTTTTCATTTCATTCATACCGAGCGCGACAAAGGCTCAACAAGTAGCAAAATTTGAAAAAAAACAGCCCAACAAGAAAAGCATCAACATCATCAATAATAAGCCCAACAAGGGCATAGAATCAACAACAATAACCACAAGAAAAATACACTCATCCCACCCCAACTAAAACAATACATTGTCCCTAATGTATGCATGCAAAACAAGTGAGGGTAAGATTCCCTGAAGTGGTCACTCATCATCATCATCATCCTCATCCGTAGCATCCACATCATGGCTATCATCTCCCAGATCATCCTCCTCATCCCCTAAGCCCTCGAACAAGTCATCTATGGGGCCTCGGGCTGTAGACGGGGTAGCCATAGCTGCATCAAGAGTACTGATGTCGGGAACCTCCATTGATGCCTGACCTTTCCATTCCCTCATGTAAGCTCAGAGAGATGTGACAGAACCATCCACAACATCTATGTGAGAGCACAACTTGCTCAAGATATCATACATCGACTTTATCTCCTTTTTCACCATCTTGGCAATCAGAGTAGGGAGATTTTTAGCTAATTTTTAGAGTTGGTTCTCGTGGGACCATGTCATATCCATGATCTTGTGGATGCCGCTTGGGCGATAATATGTGGGAGAAGGTAAGGTCTTCTAACAGGTGCTTCTCCGGAAGCCTGGCCCGATGCCTCAGGGTATGGCATACTGAGATCGGGGGATATGGGGGCTTGCTCTAAACCATAGGAGATGGACTCCTCAGGGACCTCAATGGCTTGCATCCACTTCTGGTTGCTATTAGGAGCATCCGCGTCCCTCTTCCTATCAATAGTGATCACACCAGTAGCAGAGCTGGGGGCTTCATCCGGGAAAAGTAACACTCCTGCTCGAAGACAAAGCTGGGATATGAGCATAGCATAAGGCATTGAAGTGCCAACTTGCCTTACCTTTCTTTTCATTTGAATAGCCACTATTTCCCCAAAGTTTATGGTGACTCCTGTCATGATGCAAGTTATGAGGATGACCGCTTTCAAATTTACCCAATGCTCATTCTTCGAGGGCATGATTCAGCCGCAAATGAAATCAAGCCATAACTTGGCTTAAAACTTAAAGTCATTCCTGGAGATCGCACCACCCATAGAAGCCCAAAAAGGTGCATCGGTGGCAATAGTAGGAGCTATCCAACTGAACTGATCCTCTTTGTTGGCGATTCTGGTCTGCATACTCAGTTTGGAGTCAATATCATCCTCCCAAATAAATAATTGATGGCCGCATGTTATGTCAACTTCCACATCCCTCACCATAACTGAGGGAAGATAGGAGAATTCATCAACCTTGACTTCATGCTTCATGCTCTCCTGCCTGGCCGTATATGATGCATAGAACTCGGGCACTAGGCTAGTGTAGAAGTCTAGAAGAGGATTGACAAAGACATGCCACTGGCGGTTAGTGAATTGCGCCGTGATGTTAGGGAAGTCACCCCGCAGCCTCACCAAGTCGAAACGCTTCTCTACTATGATAGAGCACCCCTCTCCAATAGCATAGTGCCCCTTCATGTCGGGCATACAAAAGATAATGGCTTCTCTGGTGTTGGTGGGGGCTGGGGTCGCCTTTGCTTTCCCTTTGCCCTTGCTTTTAGATGTGGTCGGGACCTTCCCTTTGCTTGGTTGTCTGGATGAAGACATAATTTGCAGAGTGATGTTAGTGCCACACAATAATATTTCTTTTTGTATTTTTTAAGAAAAAATAAAAACTAACATCTATTCCAAGCTAAGGAAAGAAATTATAAAAATTGGATGGCAAACAAATTGAAGGGTTTAGAAGTTAAGTGCTGGCAGCACCTGCAGAATGCAGGTGAAGACCTGCGAGGCGCTGGTTAGCGGCCGGTCTTTTACAGTAGACTGGGGAAATAGTATTCATTTGGCGCCAAACTGGCGTTTCATCGGTCTTGTCCCACGGAGCACTATTGAAATGCGGGTCTTAGGTAATGGCCTGAAGCCTTGTACCTCGACCTGTGCTTCATTCGACGTTTCTCCAATGAATGCCATTCAGTGCATTTCACCTCCAAACTCAGTTAACAAAAAATCTTTCACATTCATGGCTCACTCACCCAACACAACAAAAATAAAAACGACAATTTACTCTTAAGAAAGACGTCACTTTATTTATCGTCAGGAAAATCATGCACTCTAAGAACATGGGGCTACTCAGACTTCACCCCCAACTAATATCAAGCTCATCAATAATAAAGCATTTTACCACAGAGGATACCGACATTAATATTCAGCATTTTATCACCACCCCAATGTACCCACAATATGAAAAACCCTCAATTAATGAAAAAGCATAATAAATGGGTAATGTGGGAACATGAGTGGGAGATAATTTTATATCCATCATGCTTGATTGTAGAATCACATTTGCATATATTAACACATTGAAGTTGGGACACACATACAAAATGGCGACTTGGAGAAGAAGTGAAAAACTGAAAGCTTCAAGCTTGACCAACAATGATGATGCAGAGAGGGAAAATTTATGTTGCTTTGAGAGAGATTTTGAGTAATGAGAAGTGAGAATAAAAGAATGAATATGAGAAGTGAGAATAAAAGAATGAATATGGGAGTTTATATTGGTGGAAGAGGGGGAATGTGATTGGGTAGCGGGAAGGTGGATGTGAATGGTGGGTGTTAATGGAGGGGAGCTAGGAAGGTTTTGGGAAAATGGAAGGATTTTGGGGAGGGTGAAAGGGTAGTGGTTAGGTGAGAAGGGGGGGATAGGAGTATTAGTGAGAAAAAGGATTTTGACCGGTTCTCAACATTTTAAAATTATTTCAGGTCGGGTTTGGTCAACGGGTCGGTCAATATTAAAAAATAAATTCACGTACCTCCACAGGCGCTAGACCTGTGACCGCTAGTGACCTGTCCACGTGCCCAGTTCACTAGTTTAAACTGTGCTCCACCGGCGTCTCGTGGGTCTCAACCTGCGTTTCATCGGTGAGTCACTGCTCATCCTTAGATTTCCAAATTTTTTCCAGGTGCACTGGTTTGCACCCATGCCAGACTAGCGGTCCACGGAGTTCAACCGATGTTTTGCTGATTGACCGTTGTTTCCTCCTTTTTTTCCTCAGATTTTGGATTTCACCTTCTTGTGAGCGGCGACCCGTGCTTGAGCACTGGCGTTTTTGCCGGTTCAGAGCAGTCGCTGCCCTATTTTCCTTTTCCTTGTTTTTCATCCAGTCTACCTACAAAACCAAACAAAAACATCAAAGCGCCCACAATAAAAATGCTTGGGTTTCCTCCCAAGAAGTTCCTTAGTTAATATCGTGGCAGACGACTACCTTCTTAATTTTCAACAATCCGGAGGGTCATCCTTTGATTCAATCTCATTATCAAATGGTTCATCATGCTCCACTTCACCATTAAGCGCTACTATGACCTTACACTCATCCGGAGCTTGGTAGACTGACACACATTGAAGGTGACCTCATCACCACCAACTTGGAACTTAAGCTCCCCAAGCTCCATATCAATCAAAGCTCTTCCCGTTGCTAATAGTGGGTGCGCCCAGATGATTGGCACCTCGATGTCCATCTCACAATCCAGCACAACAAAATCAGGTGGGAGTATGAATTTGTCCACCCTCACAAGGACATCAACTAACACTCCAACGGTTTGTTTAATCGACCTATCCACTATCAAAAGGCTCATGGATGTAGGTTTAGGATTCCCCAACCCTAGTTTCTTAAAAATCACTAGAGGCATTAAATTAATACTAGAAACGAGGTGGAAAAGAGCTTTATTAAACATGCACAAGACAATTGTGCAAGGAATAGTAAATGCCCTAGGATCTTCACGTTTCGGAGCAAGGTTGCTGGACATCACAACACTAAAATGATGGGTCACCTCCTTGGTGCCCGTATCCACCACCTTCTTTTTCTTCAAAAGTTGCTTCATAAACTTCGCATATCCCGAAATTTGAAGCAAGATATCCACAAGCAGTATATTGATGGATAATTTGCTGAATATATCTATGAACTTGCGAAATTGATTATCCTCCCTTTTCTTTGACAGTCACTGTAGATATAGAGGTGGAACTCTTGCTTTTTGATCTTTGTCATTGGGGACATTCTTTCCCTCATTCACATTCACATCATTCAAGGGAGTCAAATAAACTTCTCCTTCATCCTTCCCTTCTTCATCATCACAAACACTTGGTGTTTTTGGCACCTCTTCCAACTCATCATCATCATTTTCCCTTGGGGAAACAACATCTTATGGCTTCACGCCCACATCATTCAATATCTTGCCACTCCTAGTCATGATTTCCATACAATGACCATCTTTCATTAGATTGGGAACAATGTCACTAGGAAGTGCACCTTTCATGCGGGGTTCATTTGTGAAGATAAGTAGTTCATTTGAGCTTCAAGGTGCTTGATTGATGTAGAGTGTGAACTCACTGTTTGGGCGAGGTTAGACACTTCCCTTTTTAAATCTTTAACCACACTGTCAGTGGATTCTACCTTTTTCAACACCTGAGACAACATGTCTTTAATCTTTGAGTTGCCCACATCACTCACTCCGTGTTGCCCTTGAGATTCTTCCGCTTTTGGAAGAGGCACATAGGGGTTAGAACTTTGGTGATATCGCTCTCCTTCAGAATTTGGATCTTTATTCCCCCATCAATCATTTCTCTCTTCCCATCCTTTATTGTCGCGGTTTCTCCAACCTTAATTTTCATCCCTTAGGCGCCAAGGGCCTTGATTAGCACCTTGATACCCAGGGCGAGAAACCCTCACTTGGCCTACAATGTATTGACACTCCTTATCATATCTCAATGGTGAAGTGTCATCATCAAACTGAGTATGGCCTTAGGCACCTACAACATTCACACTCGTTGCACCAGCTCCCATCACATGTTTCATCATCAACTCTAGCTGGGTCATCATCTTAGTAAGAGCTTCATCTCTAGCCTCATCCCTTTTCCTCATCTCCGCATTCATAAGGTTGGGGGTAACACCACTAGAAGATACCTCCCGCTTCTCTAGTATGCCATGCTCGATTGGTCTTAGTCATTTTGTCAAGAAGTGCCTTGGCCACTCCATAGGGCTAATCCATGTTGGATCCCCCCCGCCAAATTATTTGCCAAAGACTTGTTGATAGAATCCAATGAATGATAGAAGCTTTGAAGTAGAACCCCATCGGGCAACCCATGGTTTTGGAAAATGGCAACCCTTTTCTTAAACCTCAACCATACTTCATGGAGTTGTTCCCTCACAAGTTGTCAGAAACTGGTAATGTCATCCCTCAATTATAGCATCCTCGAGGGAGGGAAGAACCTATCCAAAAATGCTTCTGTAAGCTCATTCCAAGAGGTAATAGACCTGGGAGGCAACTCCTCCAACCAAGCGATGGCTTCCCCTATTAGTGAAAATGGGAAGAACCTCAATCTAATCAACTCTTGGCTTATATTTGTGATATTGAAGGGTTGGCAAATCTCAAAGAAGTTGCGGAGATGCCTATTTGCATCTTCTCTAGGCATTTCTTCGAAGAGCCCCTTCATTTGAAGTTAGTGCAGCATTGTACTTGTCACATGAAAAATTGCATTTTCTACCGTAGGAGGTAGCCGAATGGCACCCGCTACATTGGGAATCACAGGATCATCATTCTCGTGATCCATATGCCCGTCCACTAAATCTTCTCCTTATTATGAGTCTTGGCTCATATCACAATCAACCTAGATGGCACCAATACAAGAGTAACGTCAAACCAACCAAGATGCGAAATCAATACAAAATAATAAACAACTAAAGGCTATCAAACTATATTCCTCGACAACGGCGCCATTTTTGATAACGTTCAAATTCACTCCTCGCAAGGATGGAGTGTGTAAATGATTGTTGGCAAAACAAATATACCCGGCGAGTGTTGGGGTCGAATCCCACATGGAATAGTAGTTGATCATGCAAAAGTTTTTTAAGAAATTAAAATAATTTGCATCAATGTCTCAAAAGCAATAAAGTAAAAATTGGGGGAGTCACAATTTGTCAATTGAACTGCAAATTCACACATGGAAATAGGGACAAAGCATAGAAAATACCAAAGGAGAGAATACTAGGGGTGTGATATTGATGGGGTATCATTAGATGGGAATTACCAACAATTTCTAGAATTACTCAATAGTGTAATTAGTTGTAGATGAGGTGGCACTCGAAATTTTTCAACCAATTTTGTGCCTTATGCCTTGGGTTTTCTCAAACCCCAAAGTCCTTTTCACAACAACCACAACAACTTAGGTAAGAATAAAATTATTTCTAGCTTTGATTGTCAATGAGTGTGTGACAATGGGTTTTGGCTATCTCTAGCCCAACCCGACATGATCAACACCCAATTACCCACTAGTGTTTCCTCACCCATACTCTAAATCCCTTTTTCAAGTAAAATTAGAGTAAGTAAATACAACCCATATTTGCAACTATGGGTATTTATATTAAAACTCAAAGGAAACACTAGCATTATACCAATTGAGTAAATCTAAGATCAATTGCACAATATCCAATCCAAATCAAACCCAATCATTCACACACCCCTAACAAGGAATTTAGCTACACATGTAAGTAGAAGAAGATATTGCATTAAGTAATAATTCAATATCTATTCAACAAAATGAGTAAGAAAATTCAAGCACAAGGTTTTGATCTCCAATGGAGTTTTCTCTACATTTTAAAGAAGAAGATAAAGACTCCCCTCTTTACAATTTAATTCAAAAACTTCTCTCTACCACTCTATACTTTCTCTCTCTACTTTCTATGGAATGTAATGTTCTCCTCCTTTTTAGAAAGGTACAAAAGTAGGGTACAAAATGCTTCTCTTTTTCTGAGCTGGACGTTTTTGCCCTTTTTCTGATGGCTATCACTTGCGAGTCACCGACGTTTTTCCGATGATGATCCGTGGTTCACCGGTCTGTCGCATCTGGTAGTCGGTGAGTTCTAGGGAAATTTGGCTTTGGCACCGGTGATTCTCCAATGCTGATCCACGGTCTGCTGGTGGACGTTCGTCTTCAGAACAGTGAGCATCTGCAGTTAGTCGGCGTTTCGCTGGTGTTCTCCGGTGGAGCGTCGGTCCTCATCTCAAATTTCATGGTTTTTTTCTTAATTTCATACTTCCTCTATTCAAGTTAAGTACCCACAAAGATCAAGGAGAAAGAGCATAAAATTCACCTAAATGACTTAAAAACTAAATAAAAACTCATGTCTAAGTGCCTAATGAGTTGGTAAATTACCAACTCATTAGTGGTGTTAATAGTTGCATACTTATCTCCCATGTAGTACCGATTGATCGCTTTGGATGGATATCAACCACTACTCCTCTAACTTTCACATAATCCAACAACTCCACCAACGATCTCAACCCTGGATTGGTGTCCTGAAGGGTGGCACCTGATGTGCCGGGAATTTGCGATACATCTTTGCTTTAGCATTTTGCATGTATTTAGGAGCTAGATTAAGTTGAAACTAACCCTCATTATGCTACATTTCAAGAACCCAAGTGAAAAAATAAAAGAGGAGTCAAAACCAAAAATCTGTCCAAAAGACATAAAAAAGGACGGACCGCCTTTCTGAAGGATGGTCCGTATGTTCAACTGTACATCAAGTCCCACTATTTCTATAAACCATTCTAAAAATGGAGTGAAGAACAGATCGTCTTTCTAGAAGATGGTCCGACAGTTGAAAGAAGATCAAGTGGCAACCAGAGTTTAGATTCAAGGGACGAAGCAAGAGACAGACCGTCTTTCCAAAAGATAGTTCACCAATTAAAGGATAGAAGGAACTTAGGAAGAAGAGGATTTTAATCAACGGAGCAAAGGACAGTCCATTCCTACACAACTGGCACCCTCTGAATTTAAATTATTTTGGGGTTTTTGAGAGTTAGAATTAATATATTTGTCTTCTTTTTTTTCAAGGGAGATTGGATAGACTGATAGAAACTTTACATTTTAGCCATAGTAGTCAGTTCTTAGATTTAGATTATAACTTTGAAGATTCAAATTTCATCAATTCAAGCTTTCCTCTTCAATTTGCAATTTTTCTGGTAAGGATGTTTAATTATTTACTTTCTACTCTTCTTCTTGCTATGGGTAGCTAAACCCAGATACAGGGTTATGACCCCAATGGATTGTGAATCCTAATGATACTAATTTGGTAAAATTGATTTTTGGCTTAAGAATATTTGATTGATTTTTGCTTGATGATAAAAGTCACTCAATCCTGCCCAATTACCTTTATGATGCTTGGAAGAGTAAATTTAGGTTGGTTGGCATCAATCAATAATAACACAAGGCCTAACCCTTGTTTAATTAATTCTCCTAGATATAGGTTGAATTTTAATTACCAATAAGCAATTGGTAGAAGGGAGTTCTCTTTAATTAGAGAAAATTGAAGTAGATTGACACATATGGTGTTATTGAAAGATACCTATGGGTTGCCTAAGTCAGAACATGGAGTGTGAATCAAACCCCTGTTTGAATTTAAATTGAGATACTAATGCAAGTTCTTCCCTTCTAAATCAGATAGATTCATATCTAAAAGAGGTTGACAATAAGTTCTTTCAAAATTGACTATTTGCCCATTTGTTAGAGGTGTTTCAAAAATGTCTGCGATCGAGTAAATAGCTTTACGGACGAATGCATAGCCACTCTCAATTTACCCATATTGAGTGATTTAGAGGAATCACCCATAATTAGGGTCACTTCCGTAGTACTTTCCATCAATTTATGTAATCCTAAAGTAATTTACATTCAATACTTATAGTTAGGTTTTTCCTAACCGTAATTCAAATAATCTATAAACATGCAAATCTAGATTGACGAGTGCTAGATAGTTTGTGCTTAACGCAGTCGCTCTAGATTCGAACCCGGCTCTATATTGGGTACTATATTTGCTCCAACCGTTTACACTATCATAAATTGGAGCGGATTTGAGAGGCAATCAGTACCATAAGTAGCATAAAACTCTTGGACGAGAGTCTGGAAATACTTTTTGGGAGAATGGAGGAGGAAGTCCTACTGCTAGAATCCGAGCTACTCCAAAATCTTTGGGTATTACTCTGACCCGACGGTGCTTATGGTCTTCTCCTCAGTAATACCATGCCGGGTCTTGCCTTTGTGATATGCCAGGCCATATTGAGGTATTAGTCTAGTGAAGAGCATGACCAACCCAATCTAGTGGGGGCCACATTATGGTATCATCCCAGGAGTCTGCGGAAGAGGACTCCACCAATCAATCTTTTTGTTCCCGGGTGGATACAATTGAGTTGAGATGACAACAGTGGGAGGACATGTACAGGGTGACATGGGCCCTTTAGGGTGCTCGAAATTGATATTTACAGGTGCGATAGGCCCACAATAGGATTCCTTGCATGGGTATCACTGAGGAGCGCACCATCAGCACCACTAGGATGAAGCTCTACCCTAATATTCTGAAGTAGTTACACTACTAACACTGGGAGTTCCTATTACACCTTGTGGGCCATTATGTTCAAATGTTGGTTTGAGAGTTCTATGCAGTATACTGGGGGATCCTTCTATGATCGAACCCGATGCTAAGATCACAGGTAAAGCCATCGATGCCGGTGGTGATCATAGGAGTGTCAGTTTACATTTGTCCTGAGGTGATCAACCGACACTACATGGGAGATGATTTTAAGGCAGCCAACACTGCTGAGTATGATAATATAGTAGCTCAAGGTCACTAAGATCGAGGATGGATGGCTGGAGTTGTTGCTCGAGGTACTCCTATATGGGCTTCCCTTGAGACAACAGGATCTACACGAGAGAGCTACAACTTTTGGCTAGAGTTTGGTGAAATATGGTGTGCAGTCGGATATGCATGACTAAGAGCAACAACAAATTTCCATTCATACATGCTTTAGTCGTTGAAGCTATAGTGGCTTAGAAGAGAATTGACATAGGCCAGATATTGTGCTTGGAGATTAAGGAGAGGGCTCTACAGATGGCTACCTCCCTCCCATTCACGTTCTTGGTAATAACACTGTGTAAGAGGGAAGGCATACCAATCCTGCCTTGGGAGGATTTATTCACTGATGCCGCTAGGTGACAAATATCACCAAGATGAGGGATGACACAATGGGCACAACTGCGAGCCTTCCAAGCTCCATAAGTTGGTCCTACTATAGCGGGTCAGGGTATCTAGCTTGAGGATCTGTAATGCTCTGAAAACCCTAAGACCAGACTCGGGAGTTGAAATGGAAAAAAATAGAATTTTCTACACCACGTCACAAAACGATTCATCCTGTGACCTGTGGAGTAGGCCACGGGTCGTTATGTGATTCGTGGTGAGGAGTTTGAACTTGGTAGAAAAATTTGGAAATGGGGTGACCACGAGTCGTGGTCAACATCATGAGTCATGATGTGATACATGGTTAAGAATTGATTGAAGACTGGAGAATTGGCTAGTGTTGGCAACGGATGCGTCACCACTAGTCGTCGGGTACACCACGAGTCGTGGTGTCCTTCATGGTGACCAATAGAGGGAAGTTGGTAGTGCACTTGACGGTTGTGACCATGAGTCGTGGTCACTAGGAACGATCCGTTGAGCCCCTCGTAGTGGCAGTCAGTTATCCCTGCAAGTTTATTAAGGGTCTTCCCGTAATTTCCTAAACTCCTAGACTCTAAACTACGCCGTTTTGTGTTATTTTAAGGGGATTTAATGATTTTTCCCTCATTTCCACTTAGATTTTCAGAAAAACTATCGTAAGTTTCCCTCAAGAACTCTCAAGTAAGGACTAGGGTTCCTCATCAGTTGTAGCAATTCAAGCTTCCTTCTCCAGAGAATTTTTAGCCAGGTATGCAGGCATTCAACAAGGGAATAGTTCTTCCCTTGTCCCCAAAATTCTTCCTTATCTTCTCTATCAGTTCTAGCCCTGAAACCTTCGAATGTGAAGGAATTATCTATCATACTTCGTTTAATTCATGTGGAATATTGGTTATGTTAATTGTAGATATTTTTCCAGCAGTTTGTGACTATTTTTGACGATTGTCCCTGTAAAGTAAATTCTAGCCCTAGCTCTTGAATGTAGAAAAACTAGAGTCTTGCATAAGTGATTAATTATTAAAATTGCTCGATTCTATCAGTGTTGGGGATTCCTAGTTATCAGAATTATAGTTAGTTAAGATTTTAGTGGTTCTTTAGGTGGTCATGACACTTTCAGATAAGCAGCTCTGACCAGCATCAAGACCCTAGCTTCATATTACACTTTGTTCTCTAGATGGTTACGACGCTTCAAGATAAGCAGCTCTGACCAGTCTTAGAACCCAATTACAGAATCCGGTCCAATAAGACTCTTAGGGTGCTTCCAGATAGGTATTCTTGACTTAGTCTTGGGCCCCAATTTCGAGTTATCAGCTTAGTCTTAGTAGTCAGTCTAGGACCATCCAGTGGGAGTAGAACTTAGCACCGAGCGGACCAGGGTTCCAGTGCACTGAGGTTCCCAGAACTACGTTGCCACTGTAGGATATATTTTTTTATTGGCCTCATGGACCAGAGCCGTGATCACTCAATTCATGGCTTTATACCTTGGTAAGGTATATTGGGTCCTATCGATGGGGTGTATACATCGGACTCCACGTATAGCTCACGTGGTTATATGTCAGTTATAGACTCTCCCACTAGTCAGTTCAGTTCAGTCTTAGATTAGTCAATGCATAATAGGTTAGTATAGTGTTTCAAATTAGTATCTTAGATTTAGGGCATGTCCTTGATCACCAGATAGGGTCGTATTCATGACTCGAGAGTACACCCGAATCGTAAACACGAGACAAGGAGCTCCGAGACCCCAAGTCGATCCATGGAATGAGCATACATCTAAGCCATTCACATGAAATGGAAGACTTAACATTATAACATGGTATAGAGGACATCATGACATGAAATAGAAAATACGACTATACATGATTCATACATAATAGCTGAGTTCTACATATAGTCTGAAAAGACTCTAGTCATGATAGATGGGTTGATGGGACAATACCTCAACTAACCCTAAGTACTAAAAATGAAAGAAGCTAGAATCTGAACATAAGGCCCTCGAAACATGAGGACTCACCAATACTGAACGAGAGCAAAATCCGGGAGCAAGCTAAGATCGAGGCTGAACCTGAGAACCGGGTCCTGTATCATAAAATGATACATCATAGAAAGTATGCGGGTTAGTACTTTGAATGTACCGAGTATGCAGGGTATGTAAAACAACATTTAAAAACATATGATTTATAAGAGTAGGACATCATGATCTTAAACACTGAAATCATAAGTATACCATAAGGGTCAAGGTTTTCTAAAACATTTATAAACCTTTCATAATTGTAACATGAGAGAAAACACTTCATAAAACATGACTTGATCCAAAAATACATAATCATAACATGCATGAAAATAATGAGGAACAGTAGGAGATTTCTATAATCGACACACCCCATATGATCACACATGGAGCCCGACCTGTAAACCTAGTCGAGAGGTCGTTCATACCTTGCCAAGGGTAGAACCATGAAAGGTGTGATATCACTCATGAAGACCCCGTAGGGCATAGGGGAGAGTCACTGAGGAGGTCCCAAACATAACCTATAGTGGCACGTAGTTCTGAGATTTGGGGCGTAACCTGGGCCCCCAACCTACTCGATGTTAAGTACTACTCCCAAAACATGCAACATGCTCATAGAAATTCATACATGACATGCTTGGTTAGTTAAATCATGATAATCATAACATGCTTGAGAACTTGTAAGACTAGCCATGAAATCGGGCCCCTGGGTCAGCCAAAATCATAATTCATGAATCATAATCAACATGTGGGCATTGCCCAATATTCATACATACTTGAAATACTTGAATTTACAGAAAAGATGGTCATATTAACATGGGTAATTGAAAACATGCTTAAGATTCGAAAGTTCATATCATGCTTGAAGGATCACCATAACTATGAACTTTAGTAAAAAACCTCATGATTGGGAACTTAAGATTTTTAAACATTAGATCAACAAAACATTGAGTAAAACAAGTAAAAACAGTCCAATAACTCAAACCCATAATTTAGACATGCTAACAACGCATTCATATTGATTTTGGAAGAATCATGCAATTGGGTTAAGACCCATAAGAATTCAGTAATCATAACCATAGATTAGGGAGAAATTGGGCATGGGTGGGGACTGAACCACCCATTCAGAACCCCACATACCTGGAACAACTGATTCGAATCTTCCCTTGAAAGCCCAAGATGGAATTTAGAGGAATTAAGGAAGAACACCTTGAATCACCTTCTAATCTCCTCTCTATACTCTTACATGCATGAATGAGGCTTAACATGAACTTAACCCCCTTAAAAGACCCCATTCAGACCTTAAAACGACGTAGTTTAGGCCTTAGGAGTTTAGAAATTATGAAAACACCCTTACTAAAAATGCAGAAATTTCTAGCTGCTAGTCCCCCAAGGGGCACGACTCATGGCCGGGAACCGTCATGCTCACTGCCCAAAATCACTTAGGGGACCCCACGAATCATGGTGGGTGATCACAACTCGTGGTGGCTGACCACGACTCGTGTTCACCACCCGTGATACCCACTGCCCAAAACCTTGACCAACCATACACTCCAACCCACGGGTGACCCCACGAGTCGTGAGGTCAGACCACAACTCGTGGTCACCATCCGTGG
Organism: Datura stramonium; assembly: GCA_018107945.1. Taxonomy (NCBI): domain Eukaryota; kingdom Viridiplantae; phylum Streptophyta; class Magnoliopsida; order Solanales; family Solanaceae; genus Datura; species Datura stramonium. Next base: position 11,530 of record JACEIK010002805.1, on the reverse strand, counting down.
CCTTCATTGCCCTTCCCAACCTTGCAAAACCTCCAAGGTAGACCATGGGGGACCTCACGAGTCATGAGGTCTGACCACGACTCGTGGTCATGCCCGTGGCCTCCTCAACCTGAGCCTGCCAACCTTGTTGACCATGAGTCACCTCAAGACTCGTGGTTACTCCTCACGACCTACCTCACGGGTCGTTGATAAGGGGCATATTTATATGCCAAATCGATACTCAAATGTATAACTTTAGTCTTGTTTGTCTAATAAATTGTGTACATTCTCATGTAAATTG
>JACEIK010002804.1:153890-193695 GCA_018107945.1 Datura stramonium | reverse complement strand
TCGTAGTGACCATACCGAGTTCTGAATGCTGTTTTCGGTATGTCACACTCTCTGACCCTTAACTGATGGTATCCTGACCTGAGATCGATCTTGGAGAAACCACTGACTCCCTGAAGTTGGTCGAACATGTCATCAATTCTAGGTAGGGGATATCTGTTCTTAACTGTGACCTTTTTCAGCTGACGGTAATCTATGCACATTCTAAGGGAACCATATTTCTTACGCACGAATAGAACTAGAGGACCCTAGGGAGAGATGTTGGGTCTGATAAAACCCTTATCAATAAGGTCCTTTAGCTGCTCTTTCAAATCCTTAAGCTTAGCTGGAGCCATTATGTAAGGAGGGATGGAGATGGGCTGAGTATCTGGGAGGAGGTCTATTCGAAGTCTATTTTCCGATTAGGGGGAACTCCGGGAAGATTCTCAGGAAATACATCTGGGAACTCGCTGACCACTGGAACTGACTAAATGGTTGGGGTCTCAGATTTAGAGTCCTTCACCCTAACCAGATGCTAAATACATCCCTTTGGAAATGATTTTCTGGGCCTTAAGGTAGGAAATAAACCTACCCTTAGGCACTGAACTACTACCCATCCATTCTAACACTGGTTCATTTGGAAAGTGGAACTTGACAACTCTAGTTCTGCAATCAACTGAGGCAGAGCAGGAGTGTAACCAATCCATGCCGAGAATAAGGTCGAAGTCAATCATATCCAGCTCTATGAGATTAGCTGGAATGTCTTTATTCAAGACTGAGACTGGGTAGTTTCTATACACCCGACTGACTCTAACTAACTCACCAACTGGGGTGGAGATTGAGAATGGTTCTGAGAGGATTTCTGGATTGACATCAAATTGAACTGCTATGTAGGGAGTTATGAAGGAAAGAGTGACTCCTGGATCTAAGAGGGTGTACACGTCTAGATGAAAGAGATGTAACGTACCCGTAACTACATCAGGTGAGCTCTACTGATCCTGATGAGAAGATAGAGCATAGAAATGGTTTTGGCGTTGACCTCCATCCATACCTGATGGGTTGGCCTGCTAAGCTGGTCGGCCTACTGGAGCTGCTGAGGTAGTGGATTGTGATCTTCCCTGTCCTGCTGACGGACATTCTTTAATTTGATGTCCAAGCTGTCCATAATTGAAGAAACCCTCCCTGCCTTGTGGACACTCTCCGGGATGATTCTTGCCGCACTTGGGGCAAACTGGATACCTATTCCCAGCACTGAAGCTCTAAGGCTGAGAGCTAGGTGCTCCACCCCTCCGGTCCTGACGGGATCGAAAGGTAGGGGCGTTGGCTTAACTAGGTACTAGGGCCCTCTGCTGCTGCTGCTATGGGAGGCTACCACCGTCAGACCTCTGATGGCCATAATCTGACTGGCCAGTCCTCTCCCATTTGTTCTTACGCTTCGTATCCCTCAGCTTTTTGGCCTCAATCTGCTAGGCATAGACAATCAAGCTAGAAATGTCCATATCCTTAATTAGCATCGCTGTCCTGCATTCCTTGAGAACAAGATTTGACACTCCATTTACAAAATCCAGCATGCGAGCCCTTGGCTCGGCTACCATCTCTGGAGCATACTTAGACAGCCTAGTAATATCCAGAGCATACTCCTCCACAGTTCTGTTGCCCTTTCTCAAGTTCATAAACTCCGCCATCTTTGCCTCCTCAGCTCTCGAGGGAAAAACCTGTTCAAGAAAGCTGTGTGGAATTCTCCCCACTCTACTGGTCCTGCTCCCGCTGGCCGCCCCTCCTTCCATTGCTCATACCAAACCTGGGCTACCCCTTTAAGCTGGTGGGTAGCTAGGTCAGCACTCTCAGAGGAGCTGACACCCATAATACGGGTAATCTTCCTAACCTCATCTACGAACTCTTGGGGGTCCTCCCCCAATTTAGATCCCTGAAAAGATGAAGGGTGAAGTCCCGCACCCTCGAAACTGCTGCAGACCCGTTTGTGTTCACCGGTACGACCTGCTGATTCACCTGATTGGTCACAATTTGGGCCAGTAAATGTATGGGGCTCTAAACTCTACGGTAGAAACCAAATTATCTTGAGGAGCTGCCGGGGCTGGTGGGGCAGGTCTGTTGGCGTTACCGGCCCTTCTTCCATTACCACGTCTGGGAGGCATGATTCACTGAAACAAAATAAAGCACGAGTTAGAATGGCATTTTTGAAATTGAATTTTTATGCATGATAAAGAGTATGAACAAAAGAGAGGTTTCCTAATAACATCTCGTAGACTCCTCGTCATAAGTGTGGCGCGCTTCACACTCATGAAAAGGACTCTACTCAATGCGGCTTTCAGACATTCCGAGGATACTCTAAACCTAGTGCTCTAATACCAAGTTTGTCACGCCCCAAACCTACACCCTGTACGTAACACGGTACTTGAAGTCACGAGTGACCCCCAAGTTAACCCCTGGTCTATCATACACTGGTGTTCTGAGTAAACATGCCAACGAGAATTTGAAATAATACATAAAAGCATTAATGAAAAACTAAAGACTGAACATAGAGATTTTTAAATATCTGAAAGTCTGAAATCAAGTCTGGTCTGAAATCCATCTAACTGAGGAGTTGTTGGGACAAGACCCCAGCTAACTCTAAGTCTAGATGAAAATAATAAAGAAACTGAAATGAATAAAATGTTCCCTCGGAATATGAGGACTCACACCGCCGCTGCTAATAGAGAGACCCGAATGTAATCAGCTAACGGTGTTGGGTCTGAGAACCTGCAGCTGTATCATGAAACAATACAACATAAAAGTATGCGTCAGTACTTGGAATGTACTGAGTAGGTGAGAGATATAGATAGTATGAAAGAACTAGTAACTGATCTATAATGACATGAAATGACCAACTAAAAATACTAAAAACTGGTACAATTGGAATATAGCTAATATGGTCAATAATGACCCTGGCTGATGGTCATAAACATGCCCTAAGTCTGAAATACTGAATCTGAGATATTACACTGAACTGATCCGAACTAAACTGGACTGAGAAATCTGAGAATGAGCTAAACTGACTAGTGGGAGAGTCTGTAGCCGACATATAACCACGTGAGCTAGACGTGGAGTCCGATGTATACACCCCACTGGTAAGACCCAATATACCTTGCCAGGGTATAAAGGCATGAACTGGGTGATCACAAAAGTCTGGGGCCATTCAGGCTAATAAACTATAACTATAACCTACGCTGGAAACGTAGTTTTGGGAACCTAGGTGCACTGGAACCCCGGTCCGCTCGGTGCTAAGCTCTACTCCCACCAGAAACCCTATATTGAACTATTAGGATGATAGCTCGAAACTGGGGTCCAAAACTAGTTAGGGACGTATAACTGCAAGTACCCTGAGAGTCTTATCGGACCAAATTCTGAAACTGGGTTCTAAACTGGTCAGAGCTGCTTATCTAGAAGCGTCATAACTGTCTAAGAACAAATTGAAATCTGAACTGGGGTCCTAGGGAAAGTCAGATCTATATATCTGAAATTTCATGACTACCTAGTGGACTAATACCTGAATTCTGATTCTGATATCTAGGAGGTACTACTGGCACCTTGAGAAATTCCATAATCAAACTGATCAGCTGACATTCCTGACTAACACTAGATATTCTAGTACTTTGACTGAAACTAATTTGACAATTATGAGAAATACAAAGTATATAGACTTTCTGACTGAATCTGGATAACATACATGTAACTGAGTTTTTTAACACAGAGAACCAGTATAGAATCCCCTAACTCTTAAAGATGCAACCATTTTTCAAGAATTCAAAGCTTAAATAGGATTCTAATTTTTGACTTTTCAAAAGCTAGGACTGAATTTCTAATTTGATGGAACAAGCATCATTTTAGTTACAAACGGGTGGAAAATAGCTACAATTAACATAGGATAGGATTCCACATGAATGAACCCAAAATGACATGGTCTAGGGACTAGGTAGGTGGGAAATTACAAAAGTAACCCTGGGATTTAAATCTGAAATCTGGCCGACAGGAACCAACAGGCCTCAGAATGGGTCGTTGTTCAAAACAACAGTCTGTTGAAGCTAGCCGTGGTTTCTGGGTTCAGAAACTAAGTTCACAAGGGTGATCCACGATTTGGTACAATGGTCCATTAGAAGAAACAATGGGCCGTTGATACTTTCCATTAGAACAGGTAAGGAAACTGGGCCTGGAGACAATGAGTCATCACAACGACTCGTTGGAAGAACCAACGGGCCGTTGTTCCCTCTCGTTGTCTCAGAGAAAAGTTCGGTAATCCTCTGAACTCGGGATTCAACGGATGATAGGACGGCTCATTGTTAGAAACAACGGGTCGTCCTATCTCTTGCTGTTCCCCTCGAAGGAAGGTTGCTACCAACCACGACCCTTTACAATAGTCCGTTGGTTCCACCAACGGTCCGTTGTGGGAGTCATCTAAGACAAAAAAATTTCTGGTTTTCCTATGGTTTTTCATGCAATTTCTGAATTTGATCTAGGAAAATTTTGGGGTGTTACACGCTACCAACTCTAGGTCATGCCTTGGATAATTCTTCTCATGAGTGTTAAGTTGTCTCGAGGTATACGCAATGGCCTTACCATGCTGTATCAATACACAACCAATGAAAATTCTAAAAGGATCATAATACACAACAAAACCAGTTGTGCCTTTTGTAGCGTCAATACTAGGGCCGAAGTGAGTCGATTCCTTAATTTCTAAAAACTCTTCTCACAAGCATCCCACCATTGAAACTTGACCTTTTTCTGGGTCAACTTAGTCAAAGATGCTGCAATGGATGATAATCCTTCAATGATCCTCCTGTAGTAGCCAGCTAAACCCAAAAAGCTCCTAATATTAGTGGGACTTACAGGTCTAGGCCAATTCTTCACCGCCTCTATATTTTGAGAGTCCACTTGCACCCTCTCACTATACACTACATGACCCAAGAATGCTGCTGAGTTTAGTTAAAACTCACACTTACTGAAGTTAGCAAACATTTGACGATCCTTGAGGGTCTGCAACACAATCCTCAAATGAGTGATTTGATCCTCCTCGCTCCGAGAGTATATGAGGATATTATTTAGGAAGACAATAACGAACATATCTAAATACTACTTGAACACCCTGTTCATCAAATTCATGAAAGTTGTGGGAGCATTCGCTAGTCCAAAAGACATAACTACAAACTCATAGTGACCATACCTAGTCCTAAAAAGTTGTCTTTGAAATGTCACTCTCCCTAATCCTAAGCTGGTGATAGCTAGATTTGAGGTTTATCTTTGAAAAGCACTTAGCACCTTCAAGCTGGTCGAACAAGTCATCAATCCCGGGGAGTGGATACTTATTCTTGGTTGTGACCTTGTTCAACTGTCAATAATCATTTGACATCCTAAGGGAACCATCCTTCTTCCGAACATAGAGAACTAGAGCACCCCATGGGGGCTTACTAGGCCTGATGAAACCCTTATCTAAGAGATTTTTCAACTGTTCTTTCAACTTCTTTAGCTATTCTAGAGCCATTCTATAAGGAGGATGGATATGGGCTGCATATCAGGGAGAAGGTCAATACCAAAGTCAATCTCTCGCTAGCTTGGGACTCCTGGTAGATCATTTGGGAACACCTTTCGATACTCACATACCATAGGAACTGATTCAAGAGTTGGGGTCTCAGAAGTAGAATTCTTGACCCAAACTAGATGGTGTAGACAACCCTTGAAAATCATCTTTCTAGCCTTAATGTAGGAAACAAAGCAACCAACAGGCACAGTTGAACTACCCTTTCACTCTAGGACTGTTTCACATGGAAACTGACACTCTACTGATTGGGTTCTACAATTAATCGAAGCATAACAAGCATATAACCAATCCATCAAAGATAATATCAAAATCAATCATATCTAACTCCACTAAGTCGGCTGAGGTGAACTTTTGAAGAATCGTGACAGGGCAATTTCTGTATATCCGTCGAGCTAAAATTGATTGACTGACAAGAGTAGAGACTGAGAAGGGTTCTGAAAGGATTTCGAGACTAACATCGAAACTAACAGCAACATAAGGAGTCATGAAGGATAATGTGTCCCCTGGGTCTAAAAATGCATGAACATTAAGATGGAAGAGTCATAACATATCAATGACCACATCGGGTAAGCACTTCTGCTTCTACCGTTAAGTAAGTGCATAGAACCTTGTTTTGGCGCTATCCGCCAGCTGCACTAAAGAGGCGCCTTGCTAAGATGCGCAAGCTATTGGAGCTGCTTAAGTGATGGTTTGGGAACAACCTCTACTGTCACCCTATCTAGCTAAAGGAATATCCCTGCACATGCTCGAGCTTTCCACACATGAAGCAAACATCTGGTCCAACCAAACACTCTTCTAGGTGGTTCTTACCATATTTCCTGCAAGATGGGGAAGTGCGCTCCCCTATCATGATGCTCTAACCCCTAGATCCCGATGCTCACCTCGAGGTCTTCATGGAATGCTAGCTGAAGATGGAGCGAGGGCTGACGACCTTTGATGGGGCTTAGGGTGATGCCCACTGCCGGATATTTACTGAGAGTACCCATAGCTCCCTATTTTTCCCTCTTGGCCTTTTTCTCTCTTTCCTTCATCTTCTCTACCTCTATCTGCTGGGCATATACCATTAATCGAGAGATATCTACATCACTAGTCAGTATGGCAGTCCTGCACTCCTTGACCAATGAATCTGCAAGCCCATTCACGAACTTTATCATACTAGCCCTCGGATCAACAACCATCTCCGGAGCATAATTGGACAACTAGGTAAACTTCAGGACATACTCCTGGATAGTCATGTCATTCTGCTTCAAGTTGACAAACTCTGCTGCCTTCACTTCCCTCAACTCTCAGGGAAAGAATTGGTCCAAGAAGGCCATAATGAACTCATCCTAGATAATGGGAACTGCACCAACCCCCTTTCTCTCCTTCCACTATCGAAACCATATATGAGTAACCCTCTATAGCTGATAGGAGGCTAAGTCTACACTTCCCTCTCTTTAACACCCATAACCCGGGTAATCTTTTGGACCTCCTCAATAAACTCCTGTGGGTTCTCATCCATTTTAGACCCATGAAACTCAGGTGGGTTCATCCTAATAAAGTCTTGCACCCTAGCCGTCGCCACATTTCCATTTTGGTTCACATTGTGCTGTCATGGCCTGTGCTAGCATTTGAAAAGCAACCCTAAACTCAGCATGAGGAATCTACTCCAGTAAGGGATCAGGTGGAGCTGGTGGGGCTGGTTGATTCCCATCTTCAATGTCATTCTCATGGCCATTGCTGTTTCCATTTCTTATTCTGTAGACTCTACAGTGATACATATTTTATATAAATGTGCATAGCACATTAGAGAAATAAGGAGATATGTACTTCATCGCACGAAATAGATCATGAAAGAAGGAAAATTTCCTAAAATATTTTGTAGCCTCTTCCTAATAAGTGTGACGCGCTTCACACTCATAAAAAATACTCTACTTAACGTGGGTTTCAGACACCGGATGTGCTGACATTTGATGGTGCATTTAATGCTTTTAACTATGTATTGATGCAAGTTCTTGAGAATCTTTTGGTTATATTTTATTGTTGTGTATGTGTTATACAAGAAAATAAACCAAGGCAAAGAAATTATGTGAAACAGGCTGAAAAGAATATTTGACCTCGTCAACAATATGATGGACCATCATTCCCATCGTCAAGCCCAACATAGTAGTTGAAGAAAAAGAGGTAAAGTGACGGACTATCAAGTTTTTCATCATCAAGATGCTGCTTGAGGGACTCACTAGATAAAGAGTGACGGCCCAAGTGACAGGTCGTTACCTCTTCGACGGATCATCAAGATTACCATCACCAAGATGCAAATTTAATAACACACTAGATAAGGAGTGACGACCCAAGTGACGGACCGTCACCTTGCCGATGGGATGTCAACTTGGGCATCACCTGAGAAGCGACACTCCGATTTTCATTACAGTTTTGAATTATTCTAGGCTAAAAATGGTAGGTTCTAGGTTTATTTTCATCATCAAACTTTTGAGAGAGAAAAAGATCGACTTGTACGTTACTTTTGAAAGATTCTTGTATTGAGTTATTAGAATCGTAATCAAGGTTTCATCTCTTCTTTGTAAGTTAAATATTCTTTGATGAATATGACTTCTTATATGAATTCAATGATCATGTGTGGCTAAGTTCCATTACTAGGGTTGTGTGATTTATGGTAGAATGACGTAATGATGGTGATTGATGCGTGGATGAGTTTAATGCAATTGTGTGTATTATTAATTCTTTAATTTTGAATAATTTCTAATGGTTTCAAACATTAGAAAAAACCTAGTTTTGACATGCTTGAGTAAGGTGTATAAATCTAGATGAAAAGAAATGGTAATAAGGATTCAAAGCGTTAACCTTTACCTAATGATTAATATTGTAATAAGATTAATCAACCTAGATTAATTATTGTAACTCAATGATTATCACCCTTAGTTTGAGAAGATAAGAGTTATACTTTTCTGAATAGGTTGAGAAACATTTGATAGGATAATTGAGTTAACTACCTACACATATAACGTTAAATGAGTCCACTATAGTCATTCACCAAATATCATTATGAAAACATGATGACCATAACCCTAGTTTACTTTCTTCTTGAATTCAATAATAATAAATCATAGTTGGTGTTTCTTGCATTTGACGGACAGTGAATTGAAACACAATTCCTAGACCCCCAGTTTTACGAAAATATTTGATTAAAAACTTAGTTTTCACCATATTTCCTATGGTATTCGACCCCAACCTTGTTGGGTTCTATATTTTATATCGATCATGTTATACTTCTTATCATAGAGGTGTAATTTAGGCATATCAGATTTTGGCGCCGTTGCCGGGGAGTACGATTATAGATTATGTCTAGTGCGCTTGTTTGACTCTTAGTCTTATTTCATAATTTTACTTTTATTTATTGTTTCCATTTATATAGGGTACAGGGTAGTGCATTCAAAATACCTGAAATTAGGGTGAGCCATTGACTCCTTACAATCCCGAACTAGAAAGAACTTTTAGGAGAGCTATGAATGCATGCGAGCGTGAAGTAGAAAGGTTACAACAACTTGCTAATGCTCAAGTCAGGGGAAACAATCAACATGCATTTAATAATGAGAATTATGATGTTGTTAGAGATGATGAGAATGAACGGAATGTTGAGGATGTAGCCCCTGGAAATCATCGCCAACCTCAGAGAGCTAGGGGGCATAGTCGTCAAATGATTCCATTTGATTATGAAGAGGAAGATGATGATTACTTGGATGGAGTTGGCGATACTGGAGCCATAGTCCCTTCCCCACTAGCTCCAGGAGCTAAGTTCAACATCAAAAGAACTATGATCCAAATGTTGAACTTGAAGGGCTTGTTTAGAGGAGTAGATAGTGATGATCCGAACTTGCATCTGATGAACTTCATGAGAATCTACAAATCATTTGAAATGCAAGGGGTTAGTCAGAATGCTATTTGATTGAGGTTGTTTCTGTTGTCTCTATCTGGGGAGGAAACAATATGGCTGAATGAGTTGCCATATGACTCAAGCATGAACTAGAGAGAGCTGAAAGATTCTTTTCTGGAGAGATTCTTTCCAGCTTCCATAATGTTGCAACTGAGAGATTAGATACACAATTTCAGGCAGCTCCCTAGTTAGGCATTGCATGAAGCAAGGTTGTGATTCAACAAGAAACTCAAGTAGTGTCCCAATCATAAACTATCTGATGAGTATCTAATGGAGACTTTTTACAGGTCCCTAAATTTGGAAACTAAGACGATTGTTGATACTATGACTAGAGGGTTGTTCATGTCCCGAACATACAGTAAGGTGGCAGCTGTATTAGATGGGGTCACCAAGACTAACAAGGCTTGGCACACTAGAGACTCTGAAGTCTCTAGTAACCCTATGCAGTTGGGTCAAGTACAAGCAACACTAGAAGGAAGAAGAGAGAGATTAGGATATGGCGCATATGAAAACTCAATTGGAGTTCATTACTAAGCATTTGCTTGCAAGGGTTGCTGAAAAAGTTAATGTTGTGGGTAAGGCTATCAAACAAGAGGAACATGGATCAAACTATGAAGAAGAAGCCAAGTACTTGAATAACATGGGGGATTTCCGGGCCAATGGACAAGGAAACCAAGGTTGAACTATCCAAAGAATAATTATTATGACATCACTGGTTATAGGGATAGAGAATAGGGCAGCTGGAAGAATAAAGAAATATATAGGAATGATTGTAGCAGTAGTATATGTGCCTCCTAGAAATCGAGAGTAGAGCAGTAATGATACAGGAAGTCCGAAGATGGAAGAAATGTTAGCCAAGGTACTGCAAAGAGTCGAATCTACTGACTCTGGAGTTAAAGAGATGAAGAGTGACATCTCCAATATGAGTCATCTTGTAGACTCACACTTAACTTCCATTAAACAACTGGAGTACCAAATAGGGCAAATGTCTGTAGCCCTTAATCAGAGGTAGAGTGATTCCTTTCCAAGTGATACAGTACATAATTCGAGGAAGGATTAGCCACTGCATGACTATTAAGAAGTGGCAGGAAATTGTCTGAGACCACTCCTATTGGTGCAAAGCAAGATGAAGAGTTAGCTTCAGAAATAGAGCTTATAGCTAAAGATGAAGGGGAGTAGCTAAATCTGGCTAAGCGTCTAAAGCCATAAGTCACACAGAACAATTAGGGAGATGAAGGTAAAGTAAAAGGAAAGGAGGTGGTTAAGCCTTTGACTCAAATTCCGAGGACCTCCACCTCCACCTCCATTCCCTCAGAGGTTGAAAAAGAAGTTGGAAGATGACAAATTCCACAAATTCATCTCTATGTTGAAGCAGTTGTCAGTAAATATCCCATTAGTGGAAGCCCTTGAGCAGATGCCAAGTTCATGAAGTACTTGGTCAGAAAGAAGATAACTATCAGTTATGAGCCAGCAGACAACATTCATCATTGCAGCGTGATCTCTTCACGTTCGCTGGTTTAGAAAAAATAAGATCCAAACGCATTCACATTCCATGCATCATTGGTGCCTTCAATTTTTCCAAATCTCTATGTGATTTGGGTGCCAACATTAACTTGATGCCGCTAGCCATATACAAATAGTTGGGCTAAGGAGCCCCCAAACCGACTACTATGAGGTTGTTAATGGCCGACCGTCAGTTAAGAGGCTTGGGTATCCTATGTGATGTGCTAGTTAAGGTGGAGCACTTTTTATATTTCCTGTAGACTTTATAATCTTGGATTGCGAAGTGGACTTGGAAGTCCCTATCATTCTTGGTAGGCTGTTCTTAGCAACTAAAAGAGCATTGATGGATATGGAGAGTGGAGAGTTGAAATTCAGACTGAATAATGACAAGGTAAGCTTCAATATCTTCAAATCCATGAAACAACCGAAAGGCATGAATTTAATCTCTATGATTAATGTTATTGATGAAGGGGTAGTTGAAGCACCTAGAGAATAGAGATATGCAGTTGACATTCTAGCTGCTGTGATGATGAATTTTGCTGATAATCACATTTAGGAGTATAAAGAGGTAGTGAATGCTTTAGCAGGGATGGGGTCTTATTCTTATGCTCCAAAGAAGTTGAATTTGGATTTGAAGAATTGACCAACTCCTCCAGCAAAACCCTCTATTGAAGAACCACCAGTGCTGGAGTTGAAAGCATTACCTGGTCATCTTTGGTATGTTTTATTGGGAGATAATAACACACTCTCAATCACTGTGGCAGCTGATCTATTAGAATGGAAAGGTAAGGCTCTAGTTTCCATACTGAAAAGGTACAAGAGAGCAATTGGATGGATAATTGCTGACATTATCGGGATTCCTCTAGGGTTATGTACGCATAAAATCCAGCTAGTGGAAGATTGTGTCCTGAGAAGAGAACACCAACACATACTCAATCCCCCAATGCAAGTTGTGGTGAAAAAGGAGATAATTAAATGGCTAGATGCATGCATCATATACCCAATCTCTGACAGAAAATGGGTGAGTATGGTGCAATGCATCCCCAAAAAGGGAGCCATGAATGTGGTTGCAAATAAGCGGAATGAGTTGATTCCATTGAGACTCATCATAGGTTGGCATGTCTATATGGACTACCGAAAGTTGAACACTTGGACATTCAAAGATCACTTTTCAATGCTGTTTATGGATCAGATGTTGGATAGGTTGGCATGCAGAGGTTGGTATTGCTTTCTAGATGGTTATTCTGGATATAACCAAATATAAATTGCACTAGAGAATTAGGAGAAGACCATATTTACTTGTCCTTATGGTACATTTTCTTTCTGATGCATGCCACTCGGATTATGCAATGCACCTGCAACTTTTAGAGGTGTATAATGTCGATATTCTCTGATATGGTGGAAGGTACTTTGAAAGTTTTTATGGATGACTTCTCAGTCATTCGTGACACTTTTGAACACTTCTTGTCCAATCTTGGTAAAGCCTTAGAGCGATGTGAGGAAACAAATCTTGTGTTGAATTGGGAGAAGTGCCATTTTATAGTGAAAGAAAGAATTGTTCTAGGCCACAAGATATCAGAAAAGGAAATAGAAGTGGACATGGCAAAGATTGAGGTGATTGAGAAGTTGCCTCCACCAATATTTGTGAAGGGAGTTAGAAGCTTTTTGGGTCATGCAGGATTTTACCGAAGATTCATAAAGGACTTCTCCAAAATAGCAAATCCATTATGCAAGATGCTAGAGAAAGAGACCAAATTTGTGTTTGATAAAGAGTGCTTGAAAGATTTTGAAAACTTAAAAGCAAGGTTAGTGGCTGCCCCAATAATAATTGCACCAGATTAGTCACAACCATTTGAAGTGATGTGTGATTCTAGTGGGATTGCACTCGGAGCTAATTTATTATACTAGTAAAGCATTGAATAGGGCACAAAAAACTACTATGGCCCGAGAAGGTTTCTTGCAGTGGTATATGCCTTTAAGAATTTAGGGCATATTTGTTTGGCACTAGATTTATCATGCACAATGATCATGTTCCTTGAGATATCTCCGCGACAAAGAAAGATGCAAAACAAAGGTTGATAAGATGGGTACTTCTATTGCAAGAATTTGACTGAAATCAAGGGCCCGAAGTAAAGGATGTGAAAATCAAGTAGAGTATCACTTATCCAGACTTGAAGATGAGGAAGAGTAACAAATTATGAGGAGATTGATAACTCATTCTACGTGAATAGGTAATGCTTCTAACAATCGATCTTATTCCATGATTTGCGGCTTTGCCAATTACATTGTTAGTGATATGATGCGGGAGGACTTAACTTTCCACCCAGACTGAAAAGGTTTCCTTCATGATGTGAACAAATACTTTTGGGATGATCTATATTTTTTTTTTAAGTATGTGTTGATAACCTAATAAGGAGATGTTTCCTGAAAGGAGAAATGTTGAGCATCTTGGAGGCATGCCATTCATCTCCTATTGGGGGACACCATAAACAGGGTTGCTTTCGAACGGCCCCGAGAAGAATTACGCGCCAATATGAGTACTATTGGCCTACAATACATCGGGATGCACATGATTTGTGAGCATGTAGTCAATGCACCGAACCTGCAAAGGGAGATATATCTAGAAGGCATGAATTACCTATGACCCATGTCTTGAAAGTTGAATTATTCGATGTATAGGGCATAGACTTCATGGGTCCATTTGTAAACTTATATGAGACGAGAAGTATATTATTTTTGCTTGCGATGGACTATGTCTAAGTGGGTAGAAGTTGTGGCATTGTGAGATAATAATGAAAAAAGTGTTGCAAATTTCTTGAAGAAGAATATTTTCTCAAGGTTTGGTACTCGGAGAGCTATTATTAGTGATAAAAGGTCCTATTTCTACAACAAAGTTTTCGGTGCTTTCTTTGGCAAGGTATGGAGTTAAGCAACAAAAAGTGGCTACCCCTTATCATCCTCGAGTCTAGTGGGCAAGTGGAGGTGTCAGCCAGTGAGATTAAAACCATCTTGGCCAAAATAGTGAATTCTAGCAGGAATAGATTGGTCTAGAAAACTTGGTGATGCATTATGGGTGTACCAAATAGCATTTAAAACACCTATTGGGATGTCTCCATATCATTTTAGTGTTCGAAAGCATCATCTACCTGTTGGCTGGGACATAAGGCTGTGGGCACTCAAAAAGCTCAACTTAAGTTGGAGCGAGATTTTGTGCATTTGGTGGATCAAATCAATGAGATGGATGAATTCCGTCGAGGGGAATATATGATAGAGCGGCTTTGTACAAGGAAAAGATGAAGATGTACCATGAATGGAGAACTGAAAGAGGTTTAGCCCTAGGAGATCTTGTGCTTTGTTCAACTCTAGACTCCATCAATTTCCGGGCAAACTACGATCAAAATGATCTAGCTCATTCAAGGTGACACATTCTCCTCTGGAGCTATTGAGCTTGAAAATCAAAAAGGGGAATGCTTCAAAGTGAATGGACAATGTGTGAAGTAGTACCATGGAGTACCAAAAGGAGGTGAAAGGTATTATAGTTGGTGTACCTTGATAAAGTCGAGTAATCAAGGTACGAGTCATGCGGCAATGTTAAATTGGAAGGCACTACTTGGGAGAGCAACCCAAGGTTGTTGTATTTTGAATGTAACACTTGTTTGATTTGATATTGTACTTGTTTTGAAAGGGGTGTTAAATTATGCAGTATAGGTATTCGTGAGCGGTGAAGACTACGGGCGACGGACAATCGAAAACTTGACCAGAGGCCGCGTCAAGATAAAAGAAAAAATTGGGGATTGGATGGCTTAGATGCTCGAGTTGATGAGCCATCAAACATCTAATGATCTATAATTGTCATTAGAAGTGGGCACAAGAACATGGAGATACGGATAAGAGCAACAATATAGTTGACGGAATGTCATCCCTGTGATGGACCATCAACACCTCGTCACTTGTGGAGAAGCGAAAGCTTGCTCGGTGGTATTACTTGCATAGAAGAAACAAGGTTGAGTGGAATGTCGTGTGCAGACGGACCTTCACTTGCACCATAATCTAATCAGGTAAATAAAATATTAAAAAGCCCTACTCGATCAACCAAACCCTTCTAAGCCATAGCCAACCCACTTTAGTTCCTATTACCCAGAGCTATTTTAAACTCTCTTTATTTAAGTTTATTTCCCAAACTATTTTAAATTTTATTTATTTAAGTTTATTTCCTTTCTCTCCTTCCATTTCTTCACACCTTTAACTGCCATACCCATGATCAAACCCAATATTCATCTTGTTTCTCTAATCTCTTTCATTCCCTATTTGATCGTTACTCAAATTATGGTGTCGAGTGAATAGTAGTGATTGGAATCTTGCATGATTTCTATGATTATATTGCCCAAAACTTCGAAGTGTAGTAGTACATGTTTCATTCTTGGTCATTGTGTGTGGAGTGAGTAATGCGGTTGGTGATGTGAGTATAGGCTGAACATAGCCATTATGATTAGTGAGTCACGTTTACTATACGCCCCGATAAGTTTGTAACCTTACTTGATCTCATGTTGAATATATGTCAAGTTGATGTGTAGGATGGAGACATAAATGCATTGTAAAATGGCTATGCCTATGATGGATTAATTGATGATATTCCTAAGGGAAATAGTTAGATTTTTATTTTGTTTTCTTACTAGTTGTTTTGGTCTTGGGACACATGGTTTGGGGAAACTGAGTACCACCATTCTTGTGCACAAAATGGTAGCTTGATGAGATGCGCGGGCTGTCACATCCGACGGACTGTCATTAGTGTCGTCGACATTGAACTAAGCAAGAATCGCATGTGACGAAGAAGGTGACGGAGCGTCATCTTGATGACGGCCATCATATTCATCGTCACTTATGGGTTTAATAGAGATTGTCTATGGGTTAAGAGTGATAGAGTTAGTGATGGACCATCATCTTGCAACACATCACCTATTTGTGTGAAAATTATGCAAACACTAGATACGCTCCACGGAGGAAATAACGAATCGTCACCTATGTAATGACCCGTCAACCACTCCCGTCACACATGTCACGCTTTCGATTTAAATCCGTTTCACGCGTGTTTACTCAAATTAACATTGACTCTAAGAGTTTGACTATTGTAGAGTAACCATGCCACCTAAATTTCAACCTACGAGAGGTAGTGCGAAAAGAAGCTAAGAGAGCTGAAATTGCCCGCCCACCTCGGAGATGAAAACTCAGAGCTCAGATGGAGAAATATAGGAGGTTGGGCCAGGAACCATCCTCGGGTTACCAAACTAGATCCATCGCTAGACAATAAGATGCAAATCCCTAGTCTAGTGAAGGAGATGATTGCTTCGGTGGGCGGATCTAGTTCAAGTAGTAGCAAATTCGATTCAGATGAAGGGAGGGCAATGAGACCACCGGCGGTCAGACGAGGGGACTACGGCCCGATGAGGAGATATTCTAAAGGTAAAACATCGAGGCTTTAGGGATAGTCTGCGTTGTAGTAAAAGGGGCTGAAAAGCACTTCTAGGAAGGTCTCACCACCAAAGCGAGGACACCTCAAGCGCGGCATTGTTGAGGAAATGCAAAGATGCCATTTCGAAATTGCCGAGTATCCAAAAGATTGAGGGCAAATACAAGTTCTATCGCACAGGATGGATGAGTAGAACACCATGATATGATTACCTTTATCATGGTTCTGAATTCCCTCTACACGAACTTCTAGCTACTACTTTGGAGTACGTAGCAAAAAAGGAAGAAACCAACAAAAATACACCTTATGAGACACGCATACTAGTTCTACATGGGAAATGGTATGTATCTCGAAGCTACCATCACTAGAATGCTCTATGGGCCAAACTTTACTCTGCTTCAGTGAACAACTGCGAGAATTTGACTACCAAATGAAAGAGTGGCATGAGCAACATCGGTGGTTAGCCTGGTGAAAATAGATGGTCGGCTCTTTTGGTTAACCAATAGCAAGGAGAGAATAGTCAAGTTGACAGCGACATTTTGTTGCAAAATTTTGGTGGGCAATGAGTACGAGTCGACTATTGCCCACGGAGGAGATAATACTTTAGCGAAGACATTGTAGTGCGAGTGGCGGCTGATATGCAGGTTCCTATTGAACATGGGAGCGATTATCACTAAGGAGATTAATTGGATGACTATTAAGTTATCTACATATCTACCATTTCCATGCTTAATCACTCGATGTGCGAGATAAGCTCATGTCATTATTGGTTAAATTGATGTGGAGACTTATGCTGCAAGTAGTATGACTTAGAAGTCGAAGTATGAATCAGATATGACCTAAAGCTTCACAAACCAATCACTGAGGTGTTCGAGCCCCGGTGGTCAAAGCTTGCCAGAGACGCGGAAATAACCACTAGCGGTGGAGAAGCTACGGGAGCGAGTTGGTTTGCCATGGCCCCGATTCCTACATCCACACCATCTACTTATGGTGCAATTGCAACAATTGTGAGTCTAATCATTGAGACATCGTACGCCGCCCACCTCAATCTTCATAGTATACATTCCTGTGACAAACTTTGCTAGGGTGAGTGAGGAAAAGCGAGATAGACATGAGAAGCAATTAAAGCTATTTGTTGAGTAGCTAGGCCTTTTTGTTGATCGAGCAATCACAACTTCTTTAGATCTATATAAGAACCTTCGTACTTGCATGTGGATGACATGGAGGTGGTGGAATGGCAGTTGAAAGACCTCACAATGCCAGATTTAGCAAGGTTTGCGGCTATGCGAAAAAGGCTTAGAGGACATTCGAGATTTTTAACGGAGCGGAAGCCCAAGAGTTCTGTTTGCGAGAATTTAGGGAGTTAAGAGGATGATATACCCTTCATTGATTTGCTAAGCCGGTAGCCCTAAAGCGTAGGATAGCATCCATGAGATATTCTTTGAAGATGAGGTAAATCCCATAAGAAGAAGAAGCATAAGAAGAGAAAACAAAAAAAAGTTGAGTTGCGAGAGAAGCATAAAATGATGAGGGTAGAAGAGAAGATGCGAATCGAGGAGATGTGAGCTGGGTTGTTAGGGCCTCCTCCTAATTCAGCACCCGAGTTGAGGGCATGTCACGAGCGGCCATAGTTTCTTCAAAGTCACAGACTTTTATCACACTACCTCTAGCTACGGAAATTTTTGCTCCGCACGATCTTTTAAGTGCGACAAACACCACTTATGCCACTGCTTTGAGATCCTGTGATCACTCTGCGAGCAGTCGTGCCAAACTCGGGAGCATAGAGAGCTTCACGGGTTTACCCTACTTCCAGTTTGAGATTTTTAATAGATGCATTAGGGAGCCATTTTTGTTTGTGGAGGGTGGGTTACACAGTGAGTATCACACCACTTGAGGTTTTTGTTGTAGTATTTCTTTTCTCTCAGTGTGCTATCCTAGTAGAGGCGACATGTTTGCTATATTTTTCTAGTTGTTTGTTGTTTGGTTTGTAAAAGAAAATATTGAAAAATTAGAGTAGTTGGAAATAAACACCTATTTGCTTAAAATATGGAAAATGGAGAGAGCCTACAATTTTTATTATTTTTGATGTGTCATGTGTGTAGTTTTGAAATCCATTGACCTTGAAGGATCTATTTGTGATATTATTTGTATATTGATATAGCAAATGTTCTTAAGCTTGAGCATATTCTGATAATCGGTAGTGATAGTGCAATTTGATGCCAAGTGTGTGGGGAATTATTGCTATTGTTCTTACATCGTGCATGCATCTTGAACTTTATGCGGTCTATCTTGCTAAGGTTAGAGGAAACCCAGATAGGAAAGGATCATAGGTCATTTTTTGTAATTAGTCCACTAAGCCTGTATGATTACCCAAATAGTAGCAAGATGTCAGATTTGATCCCGATTTTGAGCCTAATTGACCCATTTATTTCATTAGCCTATTTACTCGCCTATATTTTTATAATGAACTATTTCGGCTTTGGTCCCTCCTTGAACATTGTGTACCTCAACTCGAGGCAAATCGTCTAAGAAGTTGAGGGTGGCTGAAGTAGGGGTGCATAAAAAGTTATGTATGAAAAGTAGAGAATCGATGATCGAAAAGAAGTGGGAGTGATGTGGTGTTTGAAGAGAAACGAACAAAGTTCCATCAATAAAAATAAAAAAATAATAATAAAATAATATTTTAATAAGGAAAAAGAGAATCAAAATAAAAGACCATACCCATGAGTTGAGAAGGAAAATGAATAAGAGAGAAAAAATAAGAGTGAAACAAGAGAAATAACGTAGCACCAAGGAGGTCAAGTCACATTATCCATATATGCAGACCAATCCCCAAGCCTACATTACAAGCCAAGAAGAAAATCCTATAGTGATCCTAATCAGAGTATCAGAAGAATCTAAAGCAGGTGATAATAAAAGGCAGAAACATGGTTTCACATGTGCATTGTTATGAATGTTTTTGTGAGAGTGAGGGTCTTGTTATAGTCCCCATGTAAATAACTTTGGATGTGAGTTGAGATTTCATTGTGGCAAGGGCACTAGAAAGCATTAATGATGGTACACGGTTGTTAGGATAGTCATTGTTGGTGTATGTAAAGTACTATGTTAATATCATGTCATCGTAGATCCTCATGAATCAATATGTTTAATGAATTCCGCTCTATTCATGTCTGTTTATAAAAAGGAGTGTTGAATGTGAAATAATCTACTTTGAGTATAACAGCTGCTATAGTTTATCCACGATTTTCTTTTGCTTTAATGAGGTGTATGGTATATTTACTTGAGGACAAGAAAACATTCTAAGTTGAGGTCTTGATGCGGCTTTTATAACACATTTGATACTTTTAACTATGAATTGATGCCCAAGTTCTTGATCATTTTCGTTATATTTGATTGTCTTGTGTGTGTTGTACAAGAAAATAAATCCAAGTCGAAATTGTTGAAACAAGTGAAAAGAATATTTGATGGCCTATATGACGGAGCGCGTCAACAATAGATGGATCGTCATTCCCATTGTCAAGCCTAAAACAATAGGCCCGAGGACGAGAAAGAGGTAAAAGTGACGGCCCAAGTGACGGACCGTCAAGTTTGTCGTCATCGAAGATGCGATTGAGGGAATACTTATAAGGGAGTGATGACCCCGAGGGATGAACCGTTACATCTTCGATGGACCATCAAGCTTATACGTCACTAAGATGTAGATTTAATGACACCTTTGGATAAAAGGAATGATGGCCCAGTGACGGACCATCACCTTCTTAGAAGGAGATGTCAACTTGAGGCGTCACCTAAGAGAAACGGAACTTTAATTTTTAGTGTAGTTTCAAATTATTCTAGGCATAAATAGCGGCTACTAGGTTTTATTTTCATCATCGAGACTTTTGAGAGAAAAAAATATCGACTTATGCGTTACTTTTTAAAAGATTCTTGAAGAAATATTGTTGAGTTATTAGAATCATAATCAAGGTTTCATTTCTTTGTAAGTTAAATATTCTTTGATGAATATGACTTACATTTATGAATTCAATGATCATGTGTGGCTAAATTCCCATTACTACGGTTGTGTGATTCATGGTAGAATAATGTAATGATGGTGATTGATGCGTGGATGAGTTTAATGCAATTTGTGTATTATTAATTCTTTCATTTTGAATGGTTTCTAAGGGTTGAAAACATTAGAACTAACCCTAGGTTTGACATGTTTGAGTAAGATGTATAAATCTAGATGAAAAGAATTGGTAATAGGGATTCAAGGCGTTAACCCTTGACTAATGATTAATGTTGTAACAAGATTAATCAACCTAAGTTAATTATTGTAACTCATTTATTATCACCCTTAGTTTGAGAAGATAAAAAGTGATACCCCTTTATGAATAGGTTGAGAAACATTTGGATAGGATAATTGAGTTAAAAACCCACACACATAGCATTAAATGAGTCCCTACGGTCATTCACCAAAATATCATTATGAAAATATGACCATAACCTAGTCTACTTTCTTCTTGAATTCAATAGTAAAAACTCATAGTTGGTGTTTCTTGCATTTGAAACATAGTGGCTTAGAAACATAATTCCCTAACCCCCAATTTACGAAATATTTGACTAAAAGCTAATACTCACATAAGACTTAGTTTTAACCATATTCCTTGTGGAATTTGACCCCAACCTTATTAGTTCTGTATTTGACATCGAACATGTTATACTTCTTATCATAGAGGTATAATTTGGGCGTATCAACACCCTAGGACACACATAAACCTAATGCTCTAATACCAAGTTTGTTACAACTAGAGAATAGACCCCCGGACCGACAGGGACCTAGAATCACGAATAACTTAAAGCTAACTCATGTTACATACACATAGAATGATTATACCAAGAATAACTAAGAGGAAATAAACTTGAACACGGCATAGCGAAATGCATATCAAAAAAATATAAGTAGACAAGTTACCCTCAGAGCATCTATTCATAGTTGTAAAGTCTATAGCCATACTGATGAGATGATGGGACAACACTCCCAACTAATAAGCTAAATTACGGAAACTAAAAGACATAAAAAAAGAGACATGAACCACAAAAGTCATCCTCAGATCATGAGGACTCACAAAAACTAGGATGATGCTTGGACTAAAGCGGGAACGAGCTAACGTTGGGGCAGGGCCCAGTCACCCAAGCCTATATCATGAGACGATATATAATAGAGTATACGATCGGTACTTTAAATGTGCGAATATATAGAAAGTAAAACATGCTAGTAAAATAGTAAATCAAGGTCAAAGGTAAGGCTAAAATGAACAAGAGAGTAGGGAACATGTTGGAAATCATAATCATTACAATAATCCTTAAGCATAGGTTGTTCATCATAAGCTAAAATGTAATGACCCCGAGTTTAAAAATAGGAATCATATAGTGTACTATACTTGAAATCATAAGTGAAAATTCATAAACTAATGTTTGGGTCCATCTCTGGCTATAAAACATAGTATCATAAGTCATGAACATGAATAACTTAAGTTATGAGAAACAATGGGAGACTCATCATACTCGACCATCATGATAGAGCTTACATAATGTCCCAACTATCTCTCAAATGAGCGGAAGTAATCTAGCTTGCCAAAGCAAGGAATAATTAAGGCGAGATATCACTCATGAAACCTAGTAAGTCTGAACATGAATATATACCTTCGGTAGCATGTAGTTATGAGGCTTGGGGTTTGCTTGAATCCCTAGGATACTTGATACTAGACACTACTTCCAAAAACATGCACATGGCTCATAATTAACATCGTTAGAACATACTTGATCTTGCATGGGCTAGTTTAAAATCATGAAACCATAATCATACATGACATATGTGAAATAGTCATGAGAATAAGTCCATTGAGTTGTCCATGATATATATCTTGAATGTCACGAAAACCATACACACTTGAATAATTAGTTTTAATTGGAATTATAAGCTCATAAGCTTGAAATTCATAAAATCATGCATAATTCGGCAAAATCACCATAAACTTGAAAATATAGATCCATGAGAGACTCTAGTAGAAAATAGACAATCACTTAATCATAAATCATGACTTTAATCATAAGCTTGAATTCATAAGAGAGTTCATGAGAATTTGGGTCAACCCTAGAATTTCAACATATCATGTAGAGACTTGAAATCATGAAATAGGAGTGAGAGTGGGTATGAGGTGGAATAATTCCCCCATTCATAACCCTACATACTTGGGCTTGATGAATCCCTAGTATTTCTTGAAGACCCAAGAAGAGAAAATTGAGGAATTTGATGAAGAACTCTAACCTTGGCTTGAGAGGATTTGATCCTCCAATTGATGTGTTAGGAGTATATTGGGCGTAAGCTTAGAAAAACCCCTTAAAAACAACCCTTAGATGTAATACCCTAGAAAGTTTCTAAGACAAGACTCGAGATTTGAAATGAAATCGGCGGGAAAAGTTGGAAAATTGCCTCGGTACGACTCAGCCTACGAGTCATAGGTTGGTAGTATAGGTCGTAGAAAGACAGTGGTTTAAATCGGGAGATTTTGTTCCCCGGACCACGAGTCCCCACTACGAGTCATAGTATATCAGGTACAATACGTAGTTAGGAGTCGTAGTAAGTATTTGGGATTATCAAGTGATTGATTGTACAAGTGATGGTCGACTCGTAGGATGAGTTCACTGATGCATAGTGCAGTCGTGGAAATCTTAGGAGATTTGGTGAAATTGGAATGGTAGGTTACAGGAGCTAAACACGAGTCATAGAAAGTTGCACGACTTCAGTGGTATGGGTCGTAGCGAGTGGTAGTTCGATTTTTCCTATGAATTCATTAAGGGTATTTTCATAAATCCAAAGCTCCTGAGTCCTAAACAATGTCATTTTAAGCCCTAAAAGGAGTGTTTAAGGGTATTTAACCTATTCTAATTCATTAGAATCCCATGCATGCAAGTTTAGAAGTTCCTCTTTGAAGATCAAGCTTGAAATCTTTAATTTCTTCCCAAAATCTCTTTGGGATTTCAATGTCAAGTTTATATTCGGTTTACCCGGTATGTAGGGCTATGAACGGGAGTTTCCTTTCACTCTCATGCCCAAATTTCTCCTCAAGTTCATGAATTCATGTCTTAATTCAAGTTGATGATCTTATGGGTTTTAAACCAATTTTATGAAATTCTCTAGATTTCTTTATGGGTTAATTTTCTTCATGTTCGAAAGTATGTTTTAAGATTCATGGGCATATTTTATACTTATTTTGATTATAAATTCATGATTTCAAGTCTTAGAAAATTATGCCCAATTATGCAAGTTTCATGAAAAGTCAAGTTTATGATTTATAATTTCAAGTATATGAGATATCTAGTATAAATGAATGTTTTATAAATTTCCATGTATGAATCCATGATTTTCCTTATGAAATATTTATTTCAGTATCATGACTTTAAGATTTGGACATGTCCATACAAGTTGATATATTTTCACGATTTAGCCAAGGCTAATAAGATTAGCTTATTATTATATGTTTTGGAGACAAGACTCCACTACAACTTATGATATGTTTTAAGTCAAGACTCCTCATGTTCAAATTTGAGTCTATGCATGTGATTACGATTTCAACTCACATTGAAAAATGATAGGAGGGCGGTATGCATATCTTTGGGAGTAGTGTCCAGCACCAAGTAGGCGGGATTCCAAGGTTCCCTAGTCTAAAACTACGCACCAAAGTAGGTACATTTATATTTGGGACCTCTCAAAGTTTTCCCCTACCCCAAGAGGCCTTCAACATGATATCAATATCATGGTAGCATCTTTAGATCGACAAGGTTTTGGACGGCTCTTGCCCACTAGAGTGTGATAATTGGGGCATCACATAAGCTCTATAGTGATAGTGTCGGTTATATTATGAGTCTCCCATTATTCCTCATGATTTCGATTATACTGCATGTTTATGACTTATGATATTATGTTTTATATCAGGTTTGACCCAATGATCAATTTATATGATTTTACTTATGATTTCAATTATGGAAAGTCACATAATTTATATTTTAGCTTTGGGTCATTCTATTCGGATATGATATTCGGCTTACGACTATACATGATTTTGGTTGAGATTTTAGCATATCGTCCTTACTCTCATGATCTTATAATTTATGCTTATATGCATGATTTCAATTTATACCCACTTTCAGCGTTCTTTACTTACCTTTCTTACTTAGTACATTTCAGAAATGCTGACCACATACTCTATGTTGTATCATTTCATGATACAAGTTTGCCAAACGAGAACTTCCGGTTTCACCGTGCTTTAGTTTCTTGCAGCTTAGTTAGGTTTCCATTTGATGAGTCCTCATCTTTGCTTAATTTGATGTTGAGTTATGTTATTTTTAGTTTCGTACTTTAGTGAGCTAGTTGGAGATGTTATCCCACTTCGGCTCTTGAGACATGTTAGAGGCTTATCAAACAGTGGTAAATTCCCGGCTTTGTCGGTGTTGACTGCATTATGATTGATATGTATTTATACTTTCGCTTATTCATGATTAGTTTATCGGTTTTACTTGATGTATTCTCTTTAGTTTCATGTTCATGCCATGGAGTGGAGCTTGGGGTCATTCGTGGTTATAGGTTACGTATCGTGATTCGGGGTCTCGGCTTGGGTCGTGATAAACTTGGTATCGAGCCAAGGTTGGGCTGTCTAGGGTGTCCTAAAGTTGCATTAAGTAGGGTCTTTTCATGGGTGTGAAGCACGCCCACGGGCATGGGGAGAGGCTGAGACATCTTAGGAAGTTTTCCTTCTTCGTGATCTATGTCGTGCAATAAAGTACGTATCTATCTATCCTTAAAACTCGTGCTATACGCGATCGCAAAAATATGCCTCCATATCGAGTGAATAGAAGAAGGAATGGAAATGGAAATGGTCATGATAATGGAAATGGAGACGGGCATCGTAAGCCCCTCAACACCGGTAGATCCCTATGCTGAGGTAGGTCACTCATGCGGTTTTAGAGTAACGAGATCGAGATGTTGGAATGGTGATGGCCACTCAAGTCAATCGGGCGATAGCTTATGTTCCTCGGAATGAAAGCGTGCGACAAGAGTACAAGACTTTCTCACAGGATGAATCGATCGGAGTTTCTGGGGTTGAGGGTGGATGAGGACCCTCATGAGTTCATTGAGGAGGTGCAAAGATCATCCGAGTTATGGGAGTGAATGGAGAGGAGAGTGCGAGACCTAGCCTCCCTATCGGTTGAAGGGGGTTGCTTACACATGGTACGCCGGTGGAAAGATGGTAGGCAATGGAAGTAGTTCTCACGAGTTAGGAAAACTTTTGTGACTACCTTATTGGATAGGTTCTTCCTAGGGAGTTGAGGGAGGCAAAGGCGGTGGGTTTTGTCAACATGAGCGGTATCACGGGAGTTTGTCCAAGAGTATGCCTTGGAGTTTGCCGGTTGTCAAGTATGCCACTTAGGAGATAGTTACGAGATTAGAGGGCTCGTATGAGCAAATCTATGAATGGAATATCGAGACTCCTTGGTCAAGGAGTCTTTGGAACTCTATCTTGGTAGTGATCTAAAATTCTCACGGCCAGTCGCCTCCGCCCGGCGAGATAGGCGGATCGGAAAAGAAGGAGAAGGAGAAAAAGAGGCCAAGAGGGCCGGGACAGGGAGTCTCGAATAGTTCTAGTAGAGATACGCGAGGATATGGACACCGATCCCATCAAAAGTCATCTAGCGCCATCGTCGGCCGAGTGTCCCGTCCCGAGATCTAGGCATGATCGAGTAGAACATACGGCTCTCGAGGTTAGGGAAGCATGTGAGTGAAGCCCAACATTCCAGGTTTGTGGCAGTGGTAGCGAGGCACACCGAAGAATGTAATGAGTTCGGGTGCATGTTTTGGGTGTGAGAAGACTTGACACCAGCTTCCCGAGAGATTGCTTGCTCGGCTAAGCGAGGGCCATAGTAGAGTCATGACAGCCACTAGTTCGGTAGTTACACAGCTGTACGCTTAGCTCGGTAGGATGCATCACGCTGCGTTGGTGGTGGTTAGTGTCGAACGAGATTCTATGTCCTCACCGTCTCGTCGGGAGTAGGAGTCTCTCCGAGATGTGGTCATTGGTATGTTATGAGTATTTCATCTTGATATATTATTATTAGATCGGGGGGATACCTTATCTTTTATGACTCCTTATGTTGCTATTAGTTTCGGGAGTCGGTCACGAGAGATCCTATCAAAGCCCTTCTCGATCTCTAATCCGGTTGGTGACTTAGTTATAACTCAATGGGTTTACGAAATTATCCTATCACAATTCTTGAAGAGTCACCTCGAGTCAATCTAGTAGAGTTAGATATGACCGATTTTGATATTATCTTTAGTATGGATTGGTTGTGTGCATGTTATGCCTCGGTTAATTGTAAGAATTCGTATGGTAAAATTTCGATTCACAGGTGAGCGAGTTCTAGAATGGAAGGGTAGTTCGGTTGTACAGTATATTTGTTTTGTTTCTATCCTAAGGCTAGGAAGATAATTTCTAAAGGATGTGTGTTCAATCTATTTCGGGTTAAGGATGCGGCAAGACCTCAACTCTTGATCAGTTCCTATAATGTGTAGTATGGAAATTGTTTCCAAATGATCTGCGAGTCCCTCAGCGAAGATTGATTTTGGTATTGACCTTATACGATACTCAACCTATATCTATTCCTCCTTATAGAATGTCTCAAATAGAATCAAGGAGTTGAAAGAATAGTTGAAGGATCTCCTAGATAATGGATTCATCCCGAGACCTAAGAAAGTCTCCATGGGTTGCATTAGTTCTCTTTGTTCGTAAGAAGGATGATTCTCTTAGAATGTATATCGATCATCAACAGTTGAACAAGGTCACAATCAAGAAAAAAGTATCCCCTCCCCAAAATTGATGACTTGTTTGACCAAATTTAGGGTGAAAGTTCTTATCAAAGATAGACCTCGAGATTTGGATATCATCATCTGGAGTTAGAGAGAGTGATATCCAGAAAATAGCTTTCGGGACTCGGTATGGTCACTATGAGTTCGTAGTTATGTCTTTTGGACTAATGAATGCTCACTGCCGGCTTTTATGAATTTGATGAATAGGGTGTTCAGCGGTATTTGGATATATTCGTAATTGTCTTCATAGATGATATTCATATACTCTGGGAGCAAGGAGAATTAGCATCTTTGCTCATTTAGGATTGTACTTTCTGAGACTCTCAAGGATGGCTAATTGTTTGCTAAATTAAACGAAGTGTGAGTTTTGGTTGGACTTCATTAGCCTTTACGGGTCATGTGTGGTGTCAAGTAAGGGTGTCTGATAAAATTCTCAAAAGATAGAAGCAATGAAAGATTGGCCTAGAACTGTCGGTCAGAACGGATATTAGGAGCTTTGGGTTTAGTGAGTTTACTATCAAAGATTTGTGGAGGGCTTTTCCTCCATTACAACATTGTTAACCAAGTTGACTCAGAAAAAGCTAGGTTTCGATTGTCAGGGCTGTGAGAAGAGTTCTCAGGAGCTAAAGACTAGACTCACTTTATCCCCAGTGTTGATTCTACCCAAGGGCATGGATGGATTCGTTGTGTATTGTGATGCCTCTAGGGTTTTTCTTGGTTGTGTGTTGATGCAACATGGTACGGTCATCGCGTATGCCTTTAGACAACTTAAGATTCATGAGAAGAATTACCCAACGCATGACTAGAGTTGGTAGCGGTGTGTTCGGATTGAGGATTTGGAGACACTACTTGTATGAAGTGCATGTGGATATGTTCACGGTTATGAAGCCTTTAGTATGTGTTTACTCAAAAAGACTGAATTTCGACAAAGAAGGTGGCTAGAGCTTTTCAAGGACTATGACTTAAGTGTCCTTTATCATCAGGGCAAGGCTAATTAGTGGATGCTCTTAGTAGGTTGTCCATGGAGAGTGTCTCACGTTGATGAGGGAAGGAAGGAGTTGTTGAAGGATGTGCATCGGCTTGCTTTCGTTTAGGGGTTCTCCTAGTTATCTCGTCAGATGCTTTGGTGTCATTCTTTAAAATGAGTCGAGAATCTTCATTGATGACGAGTTCCAGGCCGGGAAGAAGAGGATCCTATCTTTTTAAAGCGAAGGAGCGGTTCAAAATCGGAAGGTGGAGGTCTTCTCCAAAGTGGGAGATGGTATACTTCATTATCGAAAATTCGTTATGTGTTTGAGGTGTTGATGACTTGAGAGATGTTAGGTAAGGCTCATGGCTCTCGTCTTCTATCACAGTGCCACCAAAGATGTACCATGATGCATGGGAGGTCTATTAGTGGAATGGCATGGAAAAGGACATAGCGAAGTTTGTGGCTAGGCATCCAAACATAGGAGGAAGCTGGAAGTGAGGTCGATGCTTTGGTTACCTCGGGAGGCTCACGGTGCCACTGGGAATCTTTGAGGAGGCGAGAGGAGTCTCTCTCTCATCCTCAAGCACAGGTTGTCCCCAAGCTGCGGCACCTATTGGTACCCTCTCCCATTGCCGGTGTCTAACTCATGACTAGTTGTGAGGTCACCACCTTATATTCGACATCTCTGTAGATAGACATAACAACATAAACTTAGGGACTCAACCTAGATAACTCAACACTATAGCACGATACGAGGAAGAAGGAGGGTTAACCATACTATCATGCCTCATAGCTTCCTACTTATAAAATGTGGTGCACAACATATTTATAAATAATACTCTACTAGACACGCTTAAAGACTCCCTAGAGATACGACGTTGCTATGATATCAAGTTTTTTTCACGCCCCTACCTTGGGAGGCGTAACTAGTACCTCATGTCACATTGGACTACGGCCGGCACAGATGGACATCTACATTTAAATTGTACCGTGTAGCATATCAGAAAATAAATAGTATGTCTACATTTTATAAACGCAGCCGCAGGCGACAAAGTCGCTGGTCAATACTTGTAATGCATCAGTTAACAAAACGGCTTAACGGTAATATCATACTATGCGGGTCGACAAGACCACCATGCTCGCGAATAACGCCTCTAGGCCCGACACGGTCAACAACACATGCCATATCACATATAGTCCCATGTGGCCAAAAACACATGTCATATCACATATAGGCCCCATACGGCCAATAACACATAACTAACAGAAAAATTGAGTACGCAAGCCTCTAAGAGTAGACTATTAGTCAGGAAGGAGCCCGGCCTACCCGAAACTATACAAAAAAGATGATCAAACCTTAAGCGTCGAGGGCAACTCTAGAAGAAAGGAGATAGCCAATCTACTAGATGCGAGAACGTCTGAGATGGTCTCGAGCCTGCATGCATGCAGACTGCGAGCAAGTATGCGACGCCCAGTGCATAGGCATCGGTACAATATGTAGAATATGGAAGTAGTAAATGTAATTGAATAAAAGGCGAAAAAGAAGGCTGAGTAATCGGTAATAAAGGCAGAGGATTAACTTTTGCACTTAATCTCACAATATAGCCTATACCCTGCTCGAGGTAATGTACAAGCAGAGCCTAACACGCTCCCATAGTGGAGAACACAAGCACGGAATAACCTGCAGGCCCCATAAGCGAGGTAAGTGCAGCAATCCATACTCTTCCCTGTCATGCCACTATAGGCCCATAGGTAAGTTAACTACGGTATGCTGACCTCTAAAGGCTGTAAATAAGCCTTACGGGCTCTTGTATTTAATGTCCCCAAGCCATACAGGCCCCTATAGGCACATGTCAAGTCCATCTAGGCTCCTATAGCGTATTTGAGCCATCTAGGCTCTGTGTTGTATTTGAGCCATGCAGGCTCCCTATAGCGCTATACGAACCCCACAGGCTCCATGTGTATGCGAGCCATACGGCTCCCATAACTACATCACGCCAAGTGGAAAGAAGCTATACGGTCGCCTTCTTGTTAGGTAGTTTACCTATAAATCATCACCCGATCCATTTGGAAACCACAGGTGCCATTGACGGGGAAGATAAGGTCATTACCATTATTCTAGTCACAGCCCAGGCATCAAGACAAGCCAATGGTTTGTAAAAGCGAAGCTCTCTTTGTATATGTATAGGCGTAGAACAATATATTGTATCACCCAACTATGCCTTACACTTCCTAACTTAGCAAGGTATTCTAACGGCTACCCTCGAGGCCTTTGTGTCCTTAGTATGGTAACAAAGCACTTATTAATTTTCTTAAGCGGTACATAAGCGAGCAGAATCCCTTCATTCGCCTCTGGTGACAATTAAAGCGAATACAAACTTCCCAACAAGGGATAACTATACTATAACCTCGGTCGTCTCATAGCCGGCTAACCACAACACTATAAGCACAAGCTACTACAAGGTATTGATTGTATCGGCTAAACAACATACAGTAAATTCTTTGAGAGAGTTAGCCTTAACATACCTCAATTGTGGAGATTTCCACATTCACCTAGAAGCAGTTTCAACTGGCGGTGATTTCTATAATTTGCCGAACCTTATTACGAGAGAATAAAGATATTTTCAATACTAGAAATTGGCAAATAATAATATCTTTCAAAGAAATTAACTACAAATCAAACTTCATCCATTTCGGTAGAAACACAAGTTCTAAGAGTTTAGAAGGTAGAAATACGTACCTATCACTTATTCGCTTAGGACTCAATTAGAAGTGATTTCTACAACTTTACTCAGTGGAGTTGAACAATCCGAGCTAGGTTTCAATAAATAACTCAGTAGGGGCGTTCCTCGTAGGCCAAAACTTGTCATCCAAAATGAATTTGTGTTTGAACGGAGTTTAACAACGTAATTCGTTGAAATTTGGATGGAATTGTCGCTCAAGGTCGCTCATCTATTTTGGGAAATATTAGAAAGAATAACTTTAAACAAGGGAGTTTATATAATTTTTAGGCGGTAGCGAGGCGCGTACGCGATCACGGTACCCAGTATGGCGCCGATGCGCGAAGCCTATCTTATGTTTAGTATAGCTTGTGCGGCGCGATGCAGGCCGGTGCACCCGCCTCGATCTCGTGTCCCGACTGAGTTCACACCCTAGTCGTAACATAGGACCGGGAACCCCGAATGGCTCAAAGTCGACCTAGTACATAATTATAGTATAACACTTAACATAAGAGACAGCGGCAACATGAATAAGCGGAAGCTAATAACAAGAATCTAATATAAACCATAAGAGTTATTTTAACAACACTTAGATACAATGTTGAATCTATCTAAACAAGTCGAGAGAGCCTTCTACTTAGGTGATGAGTTGCTAGGACAAGCCCCCATCTAACCCCTAAAATTCGAAAACTAAAATATAAGAAAATTTGAACATAAATCACGTCCTCGGAAGATGAGGACTCACCACTACTTGATTGAGTGAGGATGAAGCGTATCTAACAACGAGGATGAGTTTGGAAACCTAATCTATATCATGAAATGATATAGCCCAAGAAAGCATGTGGTAAGTACTTGGAATGTGCGAGTATGCGAAGCATATTCAATTAACTTACAAAAAATATATATACAAGAAGGAAATAATGTAAAACACAATACTTGATAATGTAACTGAAAGGATATACGACAACCTTATATGATATTTACATATTCATACCAACATAACCATTTATAAGAACATGAATTATTATAAGATCAAGTGATGTGCAAAAGTAATAAGCGGGGATAATACGGTATGATGTCGTGGCCCGATATCAAGAGGGTCCTTTGAAGCGTCAAGGAGTCACACGGCATCAAGGGCATCACGACTATCAAAGGAAACATTCTAGGCTATAGAAGAGATCTGTTGTCAAGAAAGTATGCTACGATATACATAGAGTCACTAGCTTACCAAGGGAAACATTCTCGTAAAGAGAATCCCGATTTACTAAGGCTAGACATACTCCACTAGAGACTTGGGATGTGAGTCCCAACCGACTAAGGAAGACATACTCCACTGACGACTAGGGATGTGAGTCCGTAGACAAAGGAAGACATACTCCCGCGGCGACTAAGGATGTGAGTCGGCGAACTAAAGCTAGTCTAAATTACTCTGACTAATCAGAGACAAAATCATTCACCATTCTCATCATACAATACTCATTTTAAAGGATTAGAGCTATCTCTTATTACACACAAGCTCAACGATCAGACATATTATACATGCCTTATCATCATCATTCACATCATCAGAGAGTCAAATCAATATTTGTTCGAGCACATTACACTAACGAGCATTCTACATGTTCACATTATGCATTATACTATCACGACATTTCCAATTCCAATTCATGTCACATTCAACTTTGTAACATAGGGTCGAGGCATGGTCCATAATTTAAATTCACATCTTATCAAGGACTCGAGACTTCATTTGTTAATTTTACGGACCCAACCCATACATTTACTCGTACCTCATTATTTACAACAAAAAACCATGGGAGGAGCATTCATGTTTATTTCATAAGACCCATTTCCTAATTTATTCCAATTCATGAGGAAGATAAAGTAATTAGGCTAGTATCATAGATTCATCTCATATCCATTCAATTTGATTGAAAACATGATGATAATACATAATTTTCTTACAAGTATTCAATCCCATAACTCCAAACTCATCTCAACATAATCCTTAATGTCATAATCGAGTTATAAGGGTTAATCATACAATATTTCCATAATTTCATAATGCTCATGAACTACTACGATAATCAAGTGAGCAATAAACAAATTCCATTCAATACTCAACCAATTTATGAAGAACATGCTACCCTCTTGCATTCCCAATATGAAATCCACATCTCAAGGCAACCCATTAATTATATCCCAAATAATTTCGTAATCCGCAGTAGATATTAGCATTTATGAAGAATATAAAAGAAATTTACCCATAACACAAAAACCTAGATCATGCTTTCTAGATTTGTTGAAATCGAGTTTTTAATCAAAATATTTTGGGGCACAAGGATGGAAGAATATCCTTGTTGGAGACACGCATACACATGAGACAATCCCACACAGTCGCTGCAAGCCCTTGAAGAATCCTTGAAATTGAAAGAGGGGAGGAAGAAAGGTTTGAGAGAGTATTTTGAGAAAAATGAGAGATTAAGCTTAGGAAAACCCTTAAAACGTGCAAGGTAGTACCCAAAACGATGTAGTTTAGAAGTTAAAAGCGTAGGTTTTACGAAAGTACCACAGGAGAAAACCTAAATTTTATCGGCTGAACCAACGACCCTCGGGACGAGTCGTTGTCCCATACAATGACTCATTGCCAACTTTCGTTAGACTCGGACTTCCGCAAACTTTTGACTTCTCGAACAACGAGCCAAGCGGGGCGAATTACGTTGTCACCTACAACGACGCGTTATGACCATCAGATTGATTGCAATGCTACCTTGGTAGTGACCCAACCACGATTGACATAGCGAGTTTTTGCTTGAACAAACAACTCGTTGTATCCTTGTTGCCACCCTTTGGTCCTCGCTTCACCCTTTGCCAATGACCGATTACATCGGACCATTACAAGTTCCAACGGCCCATTGTCTCCATCCGTTGTCACCACCGGGAAACACGAGATCCAACCCACGACCACTTACAACAACTTGTTTTTGCACAAACGAAGTTGTTACATGAATCATTCCTTCCTAGTAGCCCCACCCGAGATCTCACCCTTATTTGCTTCTAGCAGTCGTTGTTTGTCTAACGACTCATCCCTCCTCCGTCCTGCAACTTTTTCCCATCTTTTGAAAATTTAAATTTTTAACTCCAGGATCTACTCTTAGGCACTTCAGAATATTTTCAATATCTCCCCCTTGGGAACATTCACTCCTCGAATGTTGGTGAACATCTTGAAAAGATTGGAGCAAGCCGAAATCCAAACTCAATCAATCACGGCTAACACCAATGAAGTATCGACTCAGGACCAACCTTACACACCCAAAAGCGAGTGTCCACATTGAACATGCATACCTTGGCACAAGAGAAACCAAATAACATGAAACCATCATAGAGCTAGATAGAACACGAGGAATTCTTTTCCCTTTTATCGGCCTTTGGCCCGATCTGGGTGATCCTTCATTCTCAAGTCGCTTCTCAATACTAAGTTGGGTTTCACAATATCTAATCTACCTGGGAGTAAAGGAATTCATGAGCACGAGTTATTCCCGATATTTTAAGCGAGCACATGTATGAGATGATGATCTGAATCTTTTGAGTTAACAAACAACTTCTAAAGGAAGCGAATTCAACTTTAGAACACATAAGAAATGATGGATTAACACATAATGATTCATAATGTAATAATGAGCAATAAGGACTCATAGGGCAAGGCGGCATCACTTTGACGATTACCTCTAAACCTCGGGAATGACGCACATAGGGATAGACATAACTTAACTTTAACCACAATACAAAGGGGGTATACGAACTTGAAGAGGCAGACATACGCAACTACTAAGGTGAAACTCCCTTACTAGTATCCTCAAGGTCTAACTTACTTAACATACTCACTATCTCCCCCTTAGCTTAAAGTCATCATTCTAAGGCTCAGGAATCTTCCTTAAAGTCGAGCCGATTTACAAACTCTAGCTTACTTTTCCATAGCTAACCTTCACTACAAGCCTCACACTAACGGTATTCACATTACCCATCTACAATCTCTTCTTGCAATTAACGGGGCTTCTTATTCAATCTTTGGCGACATGATAAGGGGTAATACAAGATTCACAACACACATGACCACTACGACGCCTTTCCCTTATCGATGTCTTTCTGACGCAAGGCGGTTTTGATGATACGCCACGGTTGAGATGCACCCTCTTTTCAAAAGCGGGTAGCCTATCGGAAGGCTAATGGCGAAGAGGTGGCCGAGAACTCTCTCTCGCCTCACTTAGCGGCTAGCACCCAATCTCGGTGCTTGTGGCCCGTCTTGCCGCACCAAAAAAAACATTTGATCCATCCATGCATACTCCCAAATGGTGCTGTCCACAACTCATACACAATGGGTATGTAATCTCCCTCACCACAGGCGTCTGGCTCTTGGTTGTCGAAGAGTGCTGGCCCGATGATTCTACTTTGTACGTGGCCCGTGTCACCCACTCGACCTCTGCTTGAGAACTCTAGATGCAGTCCTATCCCTCTTGGCCTCTCTCTCTTTTTATTTCACCTACTCCGCTTCCATTTATTGAGCGAATATCACCAAGTGTGGGAAATCTATGTGTCGGTGTAACATGGAAGTCTTGCATTCCTTGACCAAGGAGTATGACACTCCATTCACGAACTTGTTGCTAAATCGAGCCCGTGAGTCGACTACCATCTACCGGCGCATACTTGGATAGCAGGAGGTAAACTCCAACGCGTACTCCTAGACAATCGTATGGAATTCTGTTTCAAATTAATAAACTCTCACCGCCTTTGCCTCCCTCGGCTCCCAAGGAAAAGCTTTGTCCAAGAAGCATTGTCAGTAAAATTCATCCCGATCTGAGGACGCTCCAACTCCCGACTATCCCTCCATTGACAATACGGATATAAGCAACTCCCTTTAGCTGGTAGGCTAAGTACGCGCTCTCGTTCTGTCACCCCGTGATGTGAGTAATTTTTGAATCTCTTCCAAGAACTCATACGGGTCCTCATCCACCTTTGACCCTAAGAATTGTGGGTTCATCCAAGAAAATCTCTTATCCTTGCCACCACTTCATTTCCATTCTAAGGAGCACGGGCCACCACCGGTAGTTATGCAGGCGGTCATGTGCTGCGCCAACATGTGAAAGAGTTTGCTCGGAACTTCAGCGCAAGGTAACATGATCATCCATTAGATGCTGAAATTTGGTGAATTTTTGTTGGCGGCCGTTACAACGTCTCCTTCCATTCGCTTGCCTAGGAGGGATTATGCGGCGCGTAAAGCATGAGTCGGGGAAGGAACTATTTAGAGCTTCATACTCTACACACGATAAGGATCGCGAAGAAAAGGAACATTCCTAAAATGTATCATAGCCTCTTCATCATAAGTGTGGCGCGCTTCACACCTCATACTCGTGCAACAACATGCTCGCATGCTCATTCCCATAGCCCTTCCTCGCATCGCCATTGCTCCAAAACTCTCGGCATACGTACGCACGCATCGGTTCGCCCAGTAGAAACTTACGGGGTGTAACACTTGACTATACATGATTCGAATTCAAATTTCGGCATAGAGTCCTTACTCTCATGATCTTATGATTTCTTTTTTTTTATATGCATGATTTCGATTTATACTTTCTCATCACATTTACTTACCAAGCATACTCGGTACTAGTTGCATATTCTATGTTGTATGGATTCATGAATCTGAGTTCGAATGATTAGACTTCCGATCTTGCCAGATTAGCCCAGGTTTCGCAACTTAGTTGATTTTCCATCTTTGGTAGAGTCCTTATCTTGAGGACTTTTAGTTTGATGTTGAGTTATGTTATTTTCAATTTCGAGACTTTAATGAGCTGGTTGGGGATGTTGTCCCATCGGCTCTTCGAGACATGTTAGAGGCTTATCGGAGACAAGAGATTGCTTAGAATTTCTACTTTATCGAGTGTTGACTCTATTATGATTGATATGTATTCAAACTCGCTTATTCATAATTAGTTCATCGGTTTCCACTTGATGTATGCTTTTTAGCCGCTATGTTAATGCCATGGGTCAACTTGGGGCCATTCGTAGTTCTAGGGATTACGTGTCTCGATCCCGGAGTCTCGGCTACGGTCGTGACATTAAATAACCCAAAATGGCATCCTTAGGAGTTAAAAACTTGAAAAGTTATGAAAATACCCACGAGACTTCACATTCAAAAACTATTCCGTCCAAGTGGTACGATCTTAATAGCAGTCATGCAAGGACCTATGACTCGTTCTAAGTCCCATAGTCACAAATCCTTCTGGTCAATCCCTCGAGAATCTCCAACCTATGCCCTCTAAGTACGACTCATACCACCTCTATACGGCTCGTAGAGAATCAAGTCGTGGCTTCTTGGCCACTTCTTGCTAAACCCTGCGAATCCATACCACGGTCCCTTGGTATGACTCAAATGTAACCCCAGTGACAATGACATCCGATGTTATTGCTCCATAAAATTTTGAACTTTCGGACCTGCTCAATATGAATCTGATACGGGTGGTACCACGCTTGAACCTACAGCGAATAAATGCTTGGGGCGGTTTTTCCGGTTTCTGCACTTGTGATCATCTTCCAATCCTCGAGTCTAGCCTTAGAAATGTTTAGGATGTTACATATACATACCATTAAATAAAGTCTAACTCCTTCTACACCATAACCTACCTCGATTGAGGATTATAATATCAATTACTCATTTGGAGCACTTGACTCACCGGCCACCTCGGAATGGCCAAAATGTATAACAATAATTATCGAGTAATCTATTATTTACTCTTCAAATAAAGGTCTAGGATATGTAAGCTCCCCAATTCTACTCGGCGATACGGTCTCTCTCGCTACCCACTAAAGAAATTTATTTTGTTCTATTTCCAAGGTAATCATTCCTAACCCCAATCATGGAGTTCCCCCCTTTGCCCGGCCCCTCATCGGGACTTTTCTAGGACTATGTATTACTTTATCAATTGAGTTCTACCTTTCTCACCTTATGCCTGAAGCATTCACAATCCCCAAAAAAGTGCATTACTCCCACTTAGACCTAGGAACCAACACCCTCTAGTTTCCATTGATAAACATCCCTTTAGTTTCGCCATTCTAGGGTTCTTTAACTATAAATTTACCATTAGAGATCTCCCTTTTGATTCAATACAGGGTTAGGGAGTCAAAGTAGAAGAAAATGGACCGAAGTTCTTACCTTGTGTAAGGAGAATTGTTTTGCTCTTGGAAAATGCGCACTAAGTTTTCAATAGATCATGATTTGAATAATGGGGTAAACCCTAAATCTAACTTAAAACTCACGAAGCTCAACATTGTCTATTGACGAAGCTCAGTAATCAAATACGTCACTTAAAACTCACTTACTAACTCCCTTCATTCACTGCAGCTGACCTGCTATAGCGCTAAAGATTCCGGCGCAGTGGATCCAACGGTTATCCTTCTGGCCCGTTACGGTGGGGATTCGATCGTGGTAACAGTCTAGATGCAGAGGTTATCCCCATGCTATAGTGGTCTCCCATAAATACTAGCTCGCATTCCCTACACACATACCATTCCTCCAGCTCAAGTTTTAACTGATACTCACCGAACATCTTCCTACCAATGACCTAGGCAAAAGAGAGTGTTTTGGACTTATTTTTCCCCCGTAATGACAAATGGGTCATTATAGTACAACCCATACTTCCCTTAATATGATACACAAATATCAACTAATCATCAAAAAAATTTGGGATGTAACAAAGTCATCCCAAGAGAGGAAGTTTTACGTATTTTGGATCAATAACTTACGGAAATGGGAAGATCGATGATAATATCACACACTATATTGGAGTGGGTAGATGAAATAGAGACTCACATCCGGTGTCATATATGATAAAGTTCCACCAAAACTTAAAGATAAGTTCTATAGAGTGGTTGTTAGAACGATTATGTTGGATGGGGCAAAGTGTTGGCTAGTTAAGAACTCACATGTACAAAAGATGAAAGTAGAGAAAATAAGGATGCTTGGATATATTGTAGGCATACTAGGAGAGACAAGATTAGGAATGAGTATACAGGTCAAGGTGGGAGTAGCTTTCATGATTGTCACAACCCAAACATAGGCTCGGATAGGGACATGGGACAAGAAGCCCCAAGAGTCTCCAAGTTAACCCATGGCATGAACATAGTAGCTAAGATCATACAACAAGTTGAAACTAAAATAATAAAACATGTTTAAGCGGAATTCTGCATACATATCAATCTAAAACATAATGAATAATGACAAGCTGATTTTTCTACATATTGTATGAAAAGCCTCTAACATAACTGATGAGCTGATGGGACAGCATCCCCAACTAACTCAAAAA
The DNA here is from genome assembly GCA_018107945.1 of Datura stramonium. Lineage (NCBI taxonomy): Eukaryota > Viridiplantae > Streptophyta > Magnoliopsida > Solanales > Solanaceae > Datura > Datura stramonium. Next base: position 154,272 of record JACEIK010002804.1, on the reverse strand, counting down.
ATTCTAAAACTACAATAACAAAAGAAGGGATAACAAAATGTCCTTGAAGGATGAGGACTCACAAATTCTGGCTAAACCAATCCTGAGGGGAAAGCAGGACTAATGATGTGGCTGAGACTAATCCCTCGGACTTGTATCATAAAATGATACAACATAGAGTATGCAGTATGTACTTGAAATGTACTGAGTATGCTGATCTCGGGCAAAATAGCATGCCCGAGTGATGCTTTATAACTTAATTTAGTCTTGTTTAGCTAATTAATTATATACACTTTCATGTGATTTTATATAAATGTGAATATATGTACTAACAAACATGATTAGTTCTTGTTTTGTAAGTTTAAATGAATTTGAGGAACTAATTTATAAGTTGGTGAAGTAG
>JACEIK010002804.1:69383-133873 GCA_018107945.1 Datura stramonium | reverse complement strand
TCCACAAATGAGTGGCTAATTCACTTCTTGCTGAGGTTAAGAATAATTGTAGAGGAATGTAATTGTTGATCATTTCAGTTTTCATCTTTTCTTCAATGGTGGTTCTATCAATTCTTGTTTTTACTGCATTAATGTTTGGCCAATGTTAATGTATATCTAGAAATCTAATTTTGATTTTGAAAAGGAAAGGAATTGGATAAAGGTGAATTGGTAGGATATGATCTTTTATTAGCTGTAAAAATTGAGAAAAGATTTACATTCAAAATAGAAATATATCTGAAAGTCTTATTAGTCAATTACGGAATTGGTTATGTATGGCTAGAGCATGAAATTCTTATACCACAGAAATATAGAATAAGGTCTTATGATTCTTAAATTGGATAGGAGTCGAAAGATCCAATCCATAGGCAATTAATTCCTTACTAACAACCGAAGAGAAGATTAGCTGAATTGAATTAATAAATTACATCCCTGCATGTTTGCCTTAACCTCAGCTTGTTCATTGCTATTTTTCAGACTCAAATTATAATCTTGACTTAGATTCTCATTACTTAGTAAACTTTAACTCTTAAAACATTATTTATTTGGTTGTCTGCATTCATAGAGATATANTCGATAAGTCGAAGAATAGCTAGTAGATATATATATTTAGAGTTCATTAACACTTAAGTTGATTTTTACCTTGGTTCAGTCCCTGTGGGATTGATACTTGGCTTACTTTAGCCATTTTACTACTTGTTCAACCACGTGCACTTGCGTGTAGTTGCTAGAAGCACCAAACACCTGGAAGCATAGGCTATAACCTTACCGTGCTGCATTAATACACAACTGAGGCCGATCCTTGAAGAATCACAATATACCACAAACCCATCGGTACCCGGAGGTAGAGTCAACACAAGTGCTGAGGAGAGTCGAATCTTCAACTCTTGGAAGCTCCTCTTACAGGCCTCCTACCATTGAAACTTCACTTTCTTCTGGGTCAACTTAGTCAATGGTGCAGCAATGGACGAAAATCCTTCCACGAACCTCCTGTAATAACCAGCTAAGCCCAAGAAACTCCTGATATCTGAAGGACTCACTGGTCTAGGCCAATTCTTCACAGCTTCTATCTTTTGAGAGTCCACCTATACACCCTCACTTGACACCACATGACCCAAAAATGCTACTGAGTTTAACCGAAACTTGCACTTTCTAAATTTAGCATACAGCTGGTGATCCTTAAAAGTCTATAGCACTACACTCAAATGAGCGTCATGCTCCTCCTTGCTCTGATAGTATATGAGAATGTCATCTATGAACACAATCACGAACATGTCCAAATACGGCTTGAACACCCTATTTATCAAATCCATAATAGCTGCAGGAGCATTTGTTAGTCCAAAATACATAACTACAAACTCATAGTGACCATACCGAGTCCTGAAGGCTGTCTTCGAGATGTCACTCTCTCTAACCCTAAGCTTATGATATCCAGATCTGAGGTCTATCTTTGAAAAACACTTGGCACCCTGAAGTTGGTAAAACAAGTCATCAATTCTGGGGAGGGGATACCTGTTGTTGATTGTGACCTTGTTCAACTACCGATAATCAATACACATCCGGAGGGAACTATCCTTCTTCCGGACAAAGAGTACCGGTACACCCCATGGGGATTTTCTAGGTCTGATGAAACTCTTGTCTAAGAGATCCTTCAACTACTCCTTCAACTCCTTTAGCTCAGCTGGAGCCATTCCGTGAGGAGGATTAGATATAGGCTGCGTATCGGGAAGAAGGTCAATACCAAAATTAATCTCCCGCTCGGGAGGAATTCTCAGTAAATCATCTGAGAGTACTTCTAGATATTCACACACTATAGGAACTGACTAGATAGGGGGTTTCAGATGTAGCATCCTTAACCCTAACTAGGTGGTACACACAACCCTTAGAAATCATCTTCCTGTCCTTAAGGTAGGAAATGAAATGACCTACAGGCACAACTAAACTACCCTTCCACTCTAGGACTGGCTCACCTGAAAACCAGAACTTTACCGCACTGATTCTACAATTCACTAAGGCATTACATGCATGTAGCCAATCCATGCCAAAGATAACATCAAAATCTGACATGACTAGCTCTACTAAATCTGTCGAGGTGATTTTCTGAAGAATTGTGACAGGGCAATTTTTGTATACCCGTTGAGTTATAACTAAATCACCGACTAGAGTAGAGACTGATAAGGGTTTTGATAGGATTGCGGTACTAACTCCAAAATTACTAGCAACATAGGGCGTCACAAAAGATAAAGTATCCCCTGGGTCTAACAATGCATATAAATCAAAGTGGAATACTCATAACTTAACCGTAACCACATTTGGTGAAGTCTCCTACTCCTGGAGAGATGCAAGGGCATAAAACCTGTTCTGGCACTGACCACCACCTGCACTGGTGGGCGCACCCTGCTGAGCTGGGCGTGCTAGTGTTGTTGTTGAACTGGTAGCCTGAGTATGGCCTCTACCTTCATCCTACCTAGCCAATGGACACTCCCAATGCCTGTTCCTGGTTCTGTTACACCCAAAATAGATATCTGATCCAATCAAGCATTCCCTGTGTGATTCTTGCCACACTTTCTGCAGACCGGGAAGGTACGCTCTACCTACATGCTCCTCTATCCCCTCGAGCTTGATGCTCTACTCCTCTGATCACCTCACAGTCTTGATGGAGCACTGGCCAATGTTAGCACCTGAGCTAATGACCACTGATAGTACTGCTGATGATGTCCGCCTCCTGACCTATGTTGGGAGAACCCATAACTATCTATCCTGGACCTCTTGGCCTCTCTCTCTCTCAAATGTGACATCGCCCAAATTACACCTCGCAATTGATATATAAAGCGGTCGATGTCAAATATAAAACCCAAGTAGAGGTTGAGGTCGATCCCACAGGGAATATGGAAAGAACTTAAGTTAATGTGAATAGTTGTTACTATCGAGTTACTTATTTCCTAAGGGGGGAAGAAATAGAATAATAAACAAAAGTAAAACTACTGAATGCTTAAATCAAATTCGGTTTGTATTCAATTAATGACTTGACTATGATTGTGTTCCCCAAGATTTCATAACCACAAGGCATGTACACTAGTGATCTATTCCGGTGTTTAACATGCAATATCGGTAAGTTAGGTTCACCTAAATGGTTGGTCTCCTATCTATATGATTATCACCACGCAACTTGGTCTGTATGCGGGTGTATGCTTAATTAACCCTTACCCTTAATATCGGATTAGCTATCTCTGGACAAGTTCAAGCTATTAGATGAGGGTTGATAGGCTCAAATCTCCATTGTTAATCTTTTTTCCCATTCACTACCTCCTTGGTCTGGTAAGTAAGAATAAGGAAAGTCCTAACATTTGCAACCATCAAAATAAGTTAAAACAAAGGGAAAAACAATACATGCATTAAACCCCATTCAAGAATCACTAAGTGTTTCACCTATGTGTGTAAATTCATCTTGGTTCCCACAACCCTAGTTATGGGTTTAGCCACTCATGCTTGTATGATCACAATCACAAAATATTGAATAAATCACAATTGCAACTTACAAATTATTGTAGAAGAAAATCAAGTAAATTGAATAAAACTCCAAAATTGATGAAGAAATTCCATTGTTGCTTTTGATCCTCAAATTCAAGAAAAAAATTATAAACCTTGTTTTTTGACCCAAGAATAATCGTACAACACTAAAATCCTACTTGAAAAATATTAATAATAAGATTCTTTTAAAAAATAAACCTAAACAGTGTATTTATAGTTCCAAGAAAACCTTTTCCTAACTAAAACTGAAAACCAGGCCGTCAGTGACCACGAGCTTGGTGACGAATCGTTGGGTCCTTTGACGAGTCGTGCCTTGCTACAAATCAGTCGTCTTCAGCATTGATTCCAGTTGTGGAAACGGGTTGTTTAGTCAACTAACGGCTCGTTAAGTAATCTGTCAACTCCACTGACTACTTCTACACTAATTCTTCTCCAGTATTCACGACTATCTTCACGACTCATTACCAGATGTAACGAGTCATTCCCTCAACCCGTCAGGTACACTGTTTCTGCATCTTCAAAATTTATCCTTTGCCCACGGCTTCAACAACGAGTCAGGTTTCTTGTCAATAACTCGTGAAGTGCCTGGCAGACGCCTATTTAGTCATTTTAAAAATTAATTTGCCCAATTCACTTCCGAACCTATTTTCCTGCAACATTAAACAGAAAACACATCATACCTATATAAACATACCCGGAATGTGCATAGTTTCATGGTTTTAAGCGTCGAAAGTGCCGTAAAATCACGACACATCAAAATTCACCGCCTTCATCTTCTGGGAATACAAAAACAATAGAGTAAAATTGATGTCCTAATGAAGCATAGGCGGTCCTACAATCCTTGACCAGGTAGTTCGCTACTCCATGCACAAACCTGCTCACCTGAGCTCTTTGATTAGTCACCAACTCTTGTGCATATTTGGACAAATGGATGAAATTCAAAGCATACTCTTGGACTATCATATTATTTTACCTCAAGTTCACAAACTCAACTGCCTTGATCTCCCTCATCTCACGGGGAAAGAACCGATCTAATAACGAGGTAAGAAACTCATCCTAACCAATGGGACCCGTTCCAACTACCCGGTTATCCTTCCACTGTCTAAACCAGATATGGGAAACCCCTTTTAACTGATAAAAGGCTAAGTCTACGCACTCCTCCCCTGTCACCCCCATGATCTAGGTGATCTTTTGGATCTCAACAATAAACTCGTATGGGTCCTCGGCCACTTTTGATTCGAGGAACTCTGTAGGGTTCATCCTAAGAATGTCCCTAACCCTTGTTTTTGTCGCATTCCCATTCTGGGGTATATGCGCTACCACCTGCTGGTGGACCTGGGCAGTCAATGCCTGTGCCAACATCTAGATTGCTACCCTAAACTCTGCATGAGAAAACTGCTCGGGCGCATGATCCTGGGGGGCTGGTGGGGCCTGTTGGTGCCCATCTATGTTTCCATTCTCATGGACATTTCCATTTCCGTTTCTTCTTCCATTAACTCGGCGAGGAGGTATGATTCTGCAAACATGTATAGCACGAGTTAGAAGGAAGAGAGATATTTCATCGCACGACATAGATCATGAAAAAAGGAAAGTTTTCCTAAAACGTTTCGTAGCCTCTTCGTCATAAGTGTGGCCTTCTTAACAGCCATGTAAAACACTCTACTTAACGTGGCTTTCAGACACCCTAGGACACTTCAAAACCTAATGCTCTGATACCAAATTTGTCACGACCCGAACATAAGCCCGGATAGAGATACGGGGCAAGGAACCCCGAAAGGCTCCAAGTTGGCACTAGGCATGAACATAGCAGCTAAAATCATACAACAAGCGAAAACTTGAATAATAAAATATGTTTAAGCGGAAGTCTGCATACATATAAATCTAAAACAAAATCAATAATGACAAGCTGATTTTTCTACATATTGTCTGAAAGGTCTCTAACATAACAAATGAGTTGATAGGACAGCATCCCTAACTAGCTCGACAAAGTATGAAACTGAAATAACATAACAAGGGATAATTGAATGTCCTCGAAGGATGAGGACTCACCAACTCTTGCTAGAATAGGTCATAGGGGAAAGCATGAATAATGATGTTGCTGAGACTGATCCCTCAGACCTATATCATGAAATGATACAGCACAGAGTATGCGGTCAGTACTTGCAATGTACTGACTATGCAAGATAAGTAAAAATGCACAGTTAAAAATACATAACAATTCATAAGAGTAGGACGACATGAATATGAAGTAAATATCATAATATAGGCATGAAGGCTCAAGGTTTTCAAACCATTCAAAATCCAGTCATAATCGTAGTCATAAAAGATACCTTATAAAAACATAGCTTGAGCCAAAATAGCATAAAAATGAGAATGCATAAATCACGAGGAACAATGGGAGGACTCGTCTTAACTGACACCATCATGATAGAGCTTATATGATGCCCCAACTATTTCGCTTAAGTGGGAAGAGCCATCTCAGGCTTGCCAGGCAAGGGACGTGCATGATGTAATATCATAGGGGATCCCAAAATATATGTATATACCTATGGTGGCACCTAGTTCTGAGACTACGGGGTTTACCTGAACGTCGGATCTACTTGGTGCTAGACACTACTCCCAAAAATATGCACATGAGGCTCATATCATAATCTTGAAATCATTTATGAAGTTTGTGGCCAAATAAATCATAACATACTTGATCATACTTGAAATACATGATTAGCCATGAATAGGGCCCATGAGTCAGCCAAAAGTTATAAATTCATAAATCATGAAGAACATGCATACTTGTGAAAATTCATATACATGTCATTCATAAATCCATGAAGATTACTTGAGAGAAATCATATTATAAATCATAATTTCATAATTTAGGGTTAGGAATATCAAAATCAAAATAGAATCATAACTTGACTTTTCATGGAACTTTGTATAATTGGGCATAGATTGATTGAGATTTGAAATCGTAAAATAAATAATCAATTTAAATATAAAAATTGCCCACAGATCTTAAAACAATATATAGAACATGAAGTGAATTGACCCATAATCAAATTTAAGAGAATTTCATAAATTTGGGCTTAAAACCCCATGAGATCATCAAAATTTAACTTAATACTTGAATTTATGAACTTAGAGAGGAATTGGGGCATGAGAGTGAAGAGAAACTCTCGTTCACAACCTTACATACCTGGGTAATCTGATCTTACACTCTCCCTAGAAAGCCCAAAGAAATTGGAGAAGGAATTGGAAAATTTCTCAAGCTTGATCTCCAAGGAAATGCTCTAAACTTGCATGCATGCAATTGAATGGCTTAGGATAGATTTAGCGCTCTTAAAATCCTTTTAGATGAGCTTAAAATGATGTAGTTTAGGACCTTAAAGCTTAGAAATTACAAAAATACCCTTAATGAAAAATATACAAATTGAACACTGCTAGTGACCGCGACTCATACCACGAGTCGTACCTCATTCCCACGACTTGTGGTTTCCATCCGTTACTTCCTTCTAACATTTCCTCAGTTCTCAAGCCTGCAAACGACGGCTTGAAAGAATGAGTCGTTACTCGACACAAAGACCCATTGTGTCCTCTCGTCGTCATCACTGACTCCACAAGTAAACTTCTGGAACTTATACCATAAGTCAATCAATGAGTCGTACCTCCAAACCACGAGTCATTGGACTCACCCTATTGAATTGTTTTCAGTTTCATTATCAATATTATTCATTCATTTTCATTACTGCCTTACATATTCAGTACATATTGTACTGACACCTATCATTGGGGCACTACATTACTTGCCTTCAGGTGCGGATAGACGCGGTTCAGGACCTCCCTAGTCAGTATTCTAATCAGCTCCTTTTGCCCCGGAGTTGTTAGTTAGAAGGTTTGTTCTTTTGTTGTACAGTTTATGGGTAGGTCGGGGCCCTGTCCCGACCATTATTCCACTCCTAGAGGCTTGCAGGCTAAAAATTTCCAGTGTTAGTTTTCGTGTTGGTTGTGTGAGGCCTATATATGTTTTCTTTTGCGTAATGTCTGTGTGGGGCCTAGTTTAGCTATTAGTTAGCAGCCTTGTCGGCTATAGTGTAGTTCTGGCTACCTTTTTTCATTCTGCTATAACTAGACAGCATGGTGGTCTTGTCGGCCTGCATAGGATCACCTTTGTTGCGTGTTGCTGGTTAGCTGTCTTCTTTTTATAGGTGTCTATGTGGCCTTGTCGGTCGGAGGTTGTGTTTACAGCCAAGATATAGCTCGTCGTTTTCTTAATTTGAAGAGCAGGCATGCACCAAAAGTGCATAAGCCCACTCAGATCAGTTTAAATCCCAGTATGGCACCAGGTGCCAGTCATGCCTCTCAAGGATGAGATGGTTGGGACATGTGAAGAGGAGGAGCTAGCACAGATGTTCCAGTGAAGAGGTGCAAGCAGTTGATAGTGATAGGTCTACATAGAGGTAGAGGTAGATCGAGAAAAAATTAGAGAGATATGATTAGACATGATATAACATATCTTCAGCTCACCATGATATAACACTAAAAAGGATAGCACAAAGATCGAAGATTGGGGTAGAAAGTTAGTAGACAGTCAGGCGATTTCTCTCTTTTCTTGGAGAGAGCATGGTTCTAGTCTAGAGTTCCTTATCTACTCCCTCTTATCCTTATCAAAATTATTATTATTATTATTCTATCATTATTTTATTCTTTAATTTTATTATTTCTGTTGCTTCTTTTACTTTGTCTATCTTTACTATTTTTGTTGTCAATACTTTATTTTTCTTTGATATTTCATCATTGGTTGTTACTCTTAAACTTCTCAAACATGGCTTGAAAGATCCTTTACTTGAGTTGAGGGTCTATCAGAATTAACCTCTATACCAACCTCTCACAAAGGTTCCACACTTTCACTTAAATTTAATACTCTTATGATATAACCAAGTTTCATATTCCATAAAGAACACTCCAAATATGTATGTCACTAACTTGACTATAAAGAACTCAGAACTCATGGGAAGAATCAAGACACTCAAGGTTTTCGGCATAAAGATCACCATTAAAATCTCAAAACATGCAACTTAACCACTCTCAGTTGTGAAACTCGAATACTTTCTCTCAAGCACAACGCCAATATGCATAGTCAAGTAAGTCAATAATAAATAATAGAAAGTTTCATCCTTCCAATTGATCTACAATATTCTATATTCCTCAACAAATTGCACATTTTTATGATATAGACAAGAAAAGTCATTCTTGCACAACTAGTAGTAGATACTTGACTACATGTAGCATCAAACATATGAAGTGTATTTAATCAATTAATGTTTCTACAAAAAAAACATAATAGTTACAATTGATTATACCAACAAATAAATCAAATTACTTACTTGGATCGACAATTTCAAGTAAAAACAAAAAGAATAATAAAAATAAATAAGATTTTCTTTTGAGACACCAAATTAGTTCATCCTCTAGTTAGTGCTCTCCCTTATCATAAGAAAAATGACTTTCAACATGATAAATAAATTTGGGGTCAATCATGAACTTTAACCCCTAGATGTCCATAAACACACCATCAAGCATCTCAAATAACAATTTAAAAAGAATGCAATCCATCATGAGTCATCATATACGAGACACGAATATTGTCAAAGAAAGAACTTTTACCTTGTTGGTCTTAGTTAAACTCAAGATAAGCACTAGCCAAAAAAAAACATACAATTCTTGCATCTAGGAGAAATATAAATCTCTTGGCATGAAAAACTCTCAAGTAGTAGTTCAAGGCTTCTACTTTCCTTTTTCTCTCCTTTTTACTATCCCCACACAAAGAAATTCATGGAGTTAGAATCTTTATGCTCCAAATGATCTCTCAAAACACCCAAAAGAGACATCTTTATCCTTCCTCTCACTTAAGCATTTGCAAAATATAACAATTAGAAATTGAATAAGTAAAACATTTAATACTAGTACTAGCATCAAAGGCTTCACCTTCTTTATCACACAAATTTTCATCAAATTTGAAGCACTTTCCAACAAGGAACTTATTTGCACCACAAAATTTTGGAATTAGCTTGCTAACATTTTCTAAAGCACAACAATTCTTTTCATAATATTGACATGCCTTTTCATTAAGGTCATATGATAGTCCTCGACTGGGTCAATGTGCAACTGATAGTCTTTTGTAATAACAACCTCTCCCACGTGAATGCACAGGTCTTAACTTGGTTCAACATAAAGATTGCGGTTGTCTGGGACGCCATCACAAAAGGTCATCTCCAACCCAGAAATTAACAGTTCCAAATGTCCCTATTCATACTACACCTCAGGTACCATAGGTTGTGCTGCTTTAGCTTATCCCCCAGTTATGGGCCTATATCTAGTATTCCTAGTAGTCGTGGTCCTAGGCTAAGTAGTCTGAGCATCGACCTTAGCTCTAGGCCTACCATGTGACCTAGGCATCTCCACTAGCGGTGCCTCATCTGGTCCTCTAGAGGTGTAATACCCCGAAAGTGCCTAAGACTAGACTCAGAATTTGAAAATGATATCAGTAGAAAATACTTGAAAATGACTCAGAACGACTCGTGGTATGAGACGTGGGAAGGAAGGACGAGTCAGAGGAGGAGTCATGAAGAAGACCTGGAGTCTAGGGTCCATACCATGAGCCGTGGTATATGGGTACAACTCGTGGTCAGTTTCATGGGGAAGATAAAGTCATGGGTAATGTTACGGATCATGGTAGGAAATCACGAGTCGTGGTATAAAGTCGTGGTGAGAACCCAGTAAGTTTCCAGGTGGCCAGTGGTGATCACGATGGCGACCACGAGTTGTTACTTCATGGTACGACTCGTGGTGAGACCCGTGATGACTAGCAGTGTTTAGTTTCCAGATTTTTAATCAAGGGTATTTTTTTAAATCCTAAGCTCCAAGGTCCTAAACTATATCATTTTAAGCTCTATAGAAGGGTTTTAAGAGTACTTAACCTATCATAAGACTTTCCATTCCATGCATGCAAGTTTAGAGTATTTCATTGGAGATCAAGCTTGAGAATTTCCCAATTCCTTTAGGCTTTCAAGGGAGAGTGTAAGATCATATTACCCAGGTATGTAAGGTTGTGAATGAGAGTTCCTCTTAACTCTCATGCCCCAATTCCCCTCTATGTTTATGAATTCAAGTATTAAAGTAATTTGATGATCCTATGGGTTTTTAAGCCCAAATTTATGGAATTCTCTTTGATTTGATTATGGATCAATTTCCTTTATGTTCTAAATGTTGTTTTAAAATATATGGTCAGATTTTATATTTAAATTGATTATAAATTTTATAATTTCAAATCCAAGTCAATCTATGCTCAATTATACAAAGTTTCATGAAAAGTCAAGTTATGATTCTATTTAGATTTTGATCTTCCTAACCATAAATTATGAAATTATGATTTATGATATGATTTCTCTTCAAGTAATCTTCATGGATTTATGAATGACATGTATATGAATTTTCACAAGTATGCATGTTCTTCATGATTTATAAATTTATAACTTTTGGCTGACTCACGGGCCTTATTCATGGCTAATCATGTATTTCAAGTATGATCAAGTATGTTATGATTTATTTGGCCCACAAACTTCATAAATGATTTCACGATTATGATATGAGCCTCATGTGTATATTTTTGGGAGTAGTGTCTAGCACCAAGTAGATCTGGCATTCAGGTAAACCCCGTAGTCTCAAAACTAGGTGCCACCATAGGTATATACATATATTTTGGGATCCCCTATGATATCACATCATGCACGTCTCTTGCCTGGCAAGCCTGAGATGGCTCTACCCACTTAAGCTAAATAGTTGGGGCATCATGTAAGCTCTATCATGATGGTGTCGATTAAGACGAGTTCTCGCATTGTTCCTCATGATTTATGCATTGTCATGTTTATGTTACTTTGGCTCAATTTATGTTTTTATAAGGTATCTCTTATGACTATGATTATGACTGGATTATGAATGATTTGAAAACCTTGAGCCCTCATGTTTATATTATGATATTTACTTTATATTCATGTTTTCCTACTCTTATGAACTCTTATATATTTTAACTATCCATTTTACTTACCTTGCATACTCAGTACATTCTAAGTACTGACCGCATACTCTATGCTGTATCGTTTCACAGGTATGAGGGATCAAACTTAGCCACATCAGTAGTCCTGCCTTCCCCTCAGACCTATTTAGCCAGTGTTGGTGACTCCTAATCATTTGAGGATATTCAGTTACCCATTGTTATGCTATTTCAGTTACAGACTCTTGTCGAGCTAGTTGGGGAAGTTTTCCCATCAGCTCATCAGTTATGTTAGAGGCTTTTCAGATAATATGTAGAAAATCAGCTTGTCATTATTGACTCTATTTTAGCTTGATATGTATGCAGACTTTCATTTAAGCTTGTTTTGTTATTTCAATTTTTGCTTATTGTATGCTCTTAGTTGCTATGTTCATGTCATGGGTCGACTTGGAGCCTCTCGAGGTTCCTTGTCCCGTGTCCCTATCCGGGCCTATGTTCGGGTCGTGACAAACTTGGTATCAGGGCATTATGTTTTGAAGTGCCCTAGGGTGTCTGAAAGTCACGTTAAGTAGATCCTTTTTCATGGGTGTGAAGCGCGCCACACTTATGACAAAGAGGCTATGAAATGTTTTAGGAAACTTCCCTTCTTTCATGATCTATGTCATGCGATGAAATGTCTCTCTATCCTTCTAACTCATGCTACATGTGTTTGCAAAATCATGCCTCCTTGTTGAGTTAATGGAAAAAGAAACAAAAACGCAAATGGCCATAAGAATGGCAATAGAGATGGGCACCCGCAGGCCCCACCAGCCCTTGAGAAGGTTTCCCACGCGGAGTTTAGGTCAGCCATCCAGATGTTGGCACAGGCATTGACCACCTAGATCAACTAGCAAGTGGTAGCGCATGTTCCCCAGAATGGAAATGCGGCAGCAGCAAGAGTTAGGGACTTTCTTAGGATGAACCCTCCGGAGTTCCTCGGGTCAAAGGTGGATGAGGATCCACATGCGTTTATTGATGAGATCCAGAAGATCACCCAAATTATGGGGGTGACAGGGGAGGAGTGCGTAGACCTAGCCTCTTATCAGCTAAAAAGGGTTGCCTATATCTGATTCAGATAGTGGAAGGATAGAAGGACAGTTAGAGCGGGTCCCATTGGGTGGGATGAGTTCCTCACTACATTCCTGGATTGGTTCTTTCCCCATGAGATGAGGTAGATCAAGGCAGCTGAGTTTCTGAATCCAAGGCAGAATAATATGATAGTCCAGGAGTATGCTTAAGAGTTCACCAGCTTATCCAAATATGCACCAGAGATGGTTTTCGATCAGAGAGCTCGGGTGAGCAGGTTTGTACATGGATTAGCGGACTATCTGGTCAAGGATTGTAGGACCGCTATGCTTCATCAGGACATCGATTTTCCTCGATTGGTTTTGTACGCCCAGCAGATGGAGGCGGTGCATTTGAGAGAGAGAGAGAGAGGCCAAGAGGGCCAGGAAAGATAGTTATGGGTTCTCCCAGCAGAGATCGGGAGTCGGACATCATCAGTAGTCCCATCATAGGTTATTAGCTCCAACATCATCATCAGCCAGTGCTCCATCTAGATCACGGGGTAATTAGGGGAGAAGAGCATCAGGATCGAGGGGACAGAGGAGAATGCAGGTAGAGCGTACCTTTCCAGCCTATGGAAAGTGTGGCAAGAATCACATAGGAGAGTGATTGATTGGATCAGATATCTATTTTGGGTATGGTAGACCCGAGCACAGGCGCTGGGAATGTCCTTTGGCTACACAGGATGATGGTAGAGGTCATACTCAGACTCCCAGTTCAGCAGCAACACCAGCACACCCAGTTCAACAGGGTGCGTCCACTAGTGCAGGTGGTGGTCAGTGCCAGAATAGGTTTTATGCCCTCACCTGTTGTTAGGAGTAGGAGACTTCACTAGAAATGGTCACTGATATGTTACGAGTATTCCACTTTGATGTATGCATTGTTAGATCCAGGGGCTGCCTTTTGTGACACCCTATGTTGCTAGTAGTTTGGATCGAGTCCCAAAATCCTATCGGAACCCTTCTCGGTCACTACTCCGATCGATGATTGATTATAGCTCAACAGGTATATAGAAATTACCCTATCACAGTTCTTCATAAAGTCACCTCGACAGATTTAGTGGAGCTAGCCACTTAATGAATTTTGATGTTATCTTTGGCATGTATTGGATACATGTATGTTATGCCTCGGTGAGTTGTAGAACTTCGTGCGATGGGATTTGGTTTCGAGGTGAGCCAGTCCTAAAGTGGAAGGTAGGTCATCCATGCACATTAGGTCATTTCATTACTAACTTAAGGTCGGGAAGATGATCTCTAAGGGTTCACGTGTACCGCCTAGTTAGGGTTAGGTGCTACATCTGAGCCCGAGTCTCCGATCGATTCTTTTATGTGTGAGTATCCAAAGTATTTCCAGATGATTTACAGGAGTCTCCCTAGCGGGAGATCGATTTTGGTATTGACCTTCTTTCGATACGCCTATATATATTCCTCCTTGCAGATAGCTCCGGGTGAGCTAAAGGAGTTGAAGGATCTCTTATAAGGGTTTCATTAGACCTAGTAAATCTGTAGAGGTGCACCGGTACTCTTTGTACGGAGAGAAGAAGGTTCCCTTCGGATGTTCATTGACTATCGGCGGTTGAACAAGGTCCTTTGTCAAGAACATGTATCCTCCCAGAATTTGATGACTTGTGACCGACTTAGGTGCCAAGTGTTTTCAAAGATAGATCTCGGTCTGGATATCATCGGCTCGGGTTGATGACATCCCGAAGACAGCCTTCAAGACTCGGTATGGTCACTATGAGTTTGTAGTTATGTCTTTCGGACAAATGAATGCTCCTATAGCTTATAGATTTAGACGGGGTGTTCAAGCACGTATTTGGACATGTTCGTGATTGTGTTCATAGGCGACATCCTCATATACTCTCGGAGCGAGAGGAGCATGTCACTCACTTTTGAGGTGGTGCCTACGGACTCTAAGGATGTCCTTGATTATTTAAATTTAGCAAGTGTGAGTTTTGGTTAAACTCGGTAGCATTTTTAGGTCATGTGGTGTCAAGTGAGGGTGTACAGGTGGACTCTCAAAAGATAAAGTTGTGAAAATTGGCCTAGACCGGTCCTTCCGGATTTAAGGAGTTTCTTGGGTTTAGTAGTTTACTATAGGAGGTTCGTGGAAGGATTTTCATCCATTGCGGCCTTTGATGACTAAGTTGACCCCGAAGAAAGTGAAGTTTCAATGGTCAAGGCTTGTGAAAAGAGATTCTAAGAGTTGAGGCTGGAGAGCTCACCTCCTTGCAGTGTTGACCCTACACGAAAGTGCAGATGGGTTTTGAACATATTGTGACTCCTCAAGGATTGGCTTCGGTTGTGTATTATTTTTAACACGGTAAGGTTACGGCCTACGCTTTGGGCAGCTTAAGGTCCATGAAAAGAACTATCGACTCACCTCGAGTTGAAGCGGTAGTATTTGCCTTGAAGATATGAGACATTATCTCTATGGGGGCCATGTGGATGTGTTTATGGACCATAAAAGCCTACGGGAGTGTTTACCTAGAAGGATCTAAATCAATGTCAATGAAGGTGGTTAGAGCTTCTTAGGATTACGATATAAGTGTCCTTTATCCTCCGAGCCAAGGCTAATATGGTGGGAAGATGCTCTTGTAAGTTTCTATAGAGTGTATCATGTAAACGAAGGGATGAAGGAGTTAGTGAAGGATGTGCATCGGTTTGCATGGCTAGGAGTTGTCTTGTTGATTCGGCGAGATGGTGGTGTCATTATTCAAAATGGATCGAGAATCTTTCTTGGTGACCAAAGTCAATGCTAGGAAAGACGAGGATCCATTTTGGTAAAGTTGAAAAGTTGTTGAGAATCATAAGGTGGAGGTTTTCTCCCAAGGGAGACGGTGTATTACGATATCGGTCTTTTGTGTGTTTGGTGTTGATGACCCCAGGGAGCAAATGTTGCATGAGGCTCATGGTTCCGGATATTCTATATGTCAAAGTGCCACTAAGATGTATAATGACCTAGGAAGTCTAATGGTGGAATGGCATGAAGAAGGACATAGTAGAGTTTTTGCAAAATATGCGGGTGTCAACGAGGTGGTAGGCATCAAAGACTGGAGTTATTAACTGTTAGTATCCCTACTTGAAAGTGGGAGGAAATCAATATGGACTTCATTACAGGGTTGCCTCGTACTCATCGATAGTATGACTCCATATGGATGATTGTGGATGAGTTGACCATGACTCATTTCCTCTGGTCAAGACAGCAGTTCAACGGATTATGCCACATTGTATATCTGAGTTAGTTCAGTTTGCATGGGTCTTCCCTTTTCCATCATATCGGATAGAGGTACTCGGTTTACTCCTAGTTTTGGAGATCTCGTTTCAGGAATGCTTGGGTCAACTTAGTACGGACTTTTCACCCGCAAATGGCGGCGGGTGAATAGACCGTTCGGACTCTTGAGGGTCTATTGAGAGCATGTGTGATGATGAGCCGCAAGTGTACGGGTCATGCAAGTAATATAGTGGCTCTTTTAAGGAACCGGAATGTCGAACCCACGAGAGAACGGGGAATGCGAGGTGAAAAAGAAACCTTTTAAGTGTTAATTTACTACAACTACAGCTTAATGAAGACAACGTGTAAAGAAAAGTTTGAGTGTTTTGGAAAATATATTTCTATGCTAACTAAGATATCTATACAGTTGAGTCTGAACTATGAATGTGAGCATGCTGAGGCTTTACAAGAACATGTAAAGAAACGAACTATTGATGTACATAGTTTATCTTTTCCCCGGTTGCTAGTGGAACTATGCACATGGATTAAAACTCTGTGTTAACCCAACTTAAGAATCATGAACCTTCCATATACATTTTCGTGATAAGAAGAAACCAAGCTCTAGCTATACAAACCGATTCCACATGACTAATACGACTGTCGGGTATATTTCTATCCACGAAGGTAAATCAATTTAATTTTCCCAAACCAAGAAGATCATATCCTATTAATTCACAACTTTCAAGTTCTTGCCCTCGGGTGAAACCGGACTTTTTAGATTTACATTAACATTGGCCAGATATTAACGTAGTAAGAACAGAATTAAATAGAACAACCATGGAAGAAAAGATGAAATAAACCCGGCAATTCAACAATTACATTTCAACACAAAGGTTCATAACCTCGGCCAAGAAGAGAATTAGCCACTTATTTGTGGATTGAACATCGTTAAATGAATGGAAATCATGCAACAATTGAAAGGAAAGAAAGGGATAAAAACCCTAAAATTTTCATCCTCAAAGCGCACTTTTATATTACGTTCTTGCTCCAAGTGAATATGTGAAAATAAACCTAGTATTGCTATTTATAATAGTGGTGTCCAGGAATAACAAGCAACGTGTCACCGGAGTGCTTGCGAGAACTTGCCTCAGTGACACGGCCAATATGACATGGAAATGCATCGGCCACAGGCACCTGCCGCGTTGGCGGCGTGGCCTGTTTGCGAGCGACGCATTGCACTGCGAGAGGCGTCGCGGAGCCACCTGCTTAGTGGCCGTGCACCAACGGTACATCTTGGAAGCAGCACCTTTGCCATTGGCACGTTGGCGAGGTGGTGTTCGGGCCTCCTCTTTGCCGACGTTTGCGTGTTCCTTCCATGTCTCCAAACCTCTACTTCTGACATGGATTAGCTCCTCAAAAGTCATCAAAACCTACAAAAACAAAGCTAATCATGTTAGTTAGCTTACATATCTTCCTTTTATATAAAATTACAGTAAAAAAAATACATAAATTAAAAAAACAACAACAAACGACTAATTTAAGTTGTAAAGCGTATCACGGGACCTATGTTATTTCCCGTGATCACAACCCCACACTTAAAATCTTGTTCGTCCTCGGAACAACCTTTTTATCTCATGTGGTAAACTCTCCTGCTAATCTAGCAGATAATTCAAGTACGGCTATGATGATTATTTGAATAACAAGCTAAAAATAAAGCATGCACGCTGATCAATGAAATGAAATACAGCACATGTTAAGACTTCTTAACCTCAAGAGTCAACTCTCAATTTTAGCAAACTCATGTCAATCAAGCGGATAGAAATCCCACATGAATTTTATCCTTCATTAAACATGTGCCCTCACGGAAAAAGAGTTACCCATTTTCACACGCAAAAACACTTTTTATATCACAACATGTGTGGGTACATAAATAGAATTTCACTCACTCTCACAAGAATTCACATGCACCATGTAATGACCATAAGCTTGCACTTGGTGTTGTACATCCACTAATTTGGGGATGTGAATGTAAAGATCAAGTAGGACTTTTAGTTGTAATCTTGCTTAGGTGTAGGTAGAATTTTGTGTGATCAGTAATAGACTATCTTCCCTAAGCGCTTTCAATACATCACGCCCTCATTGCGAACTTCCTTCCCTTACTTCACCTTTTTATCCTTGGTAGTTTTCTTTTCCTCTTTTGCTCCCCAGTAAACACTTTTAGCTCATTAGTAAGGAGTTGTATAAATAATTTTTCATTCATTTGTTTTTCTTACTCCTTACTAACAATCCTTTCCTTTACCCACAGTGCACCTTTGACCTTTCTCACTTTTCTAACTTCCACTTTTCCTTTCTTTACATTCTTCTCTCCTTTACTCTTTAGGATTTTTCCTCTTTAACGCAAGACTTTGTATCAAATTCAAGGTTAATGAAATAAAAATGGTTAAGCTTATGTTGCAGCTATCAAAGAATAGGCTCAATGGGGCTGACTAGGATTAATATTTCAAGGTAGGTAAAACGGGGGATAAAGTTAGGTTCATTCAAAGAAATGCCTAAATCATCTCCTACAATTCACATCCTTCATTTCTTCATACACACACCGGGCAAGTTCTAGACAATCACAATAGCATAGAATACTCAAAAAATCTTACACTCATTGCATACTCGAGTTAAGACACATTATTGAGACTCTTACAAGTAATCACAAAGAATTCAAAATTAAGCTTCAATCATATTGAGTCAATTTCAAGAGCCTATGATTCCTGAACAATGTTATACATTTGCATGCTTCAACAGACATACTTGCATCTCATAATCCTATATAGCACATAACAAGAATATCAAGCATTAATTAGCTATGAGTTTACAAAAAAAAAACAAAAACCTATTGACTAATTTTCCCTCAAGACGGTTGTCATCCATCCATCGTGGAAAGCAGTCCCTAACTACGACTAAAACATTGCTCTGGTCATGAAAAATAAAAATAAAAATTTTTTATTCTTGGTTCAAAAGACCCCGATCGGAAAAGAGCAGAAAAGAAAAGCATACTATGGATGATGAATTCATGTATTTAAAAAAATGTTTTCACATTTCTCCAAATTTTTTTCACACAAACATTATATTCACCAAAATTTCTATTAAACCTGAAAATTTTGAAAATTTCCTTGAAATTTCCCTCACTACGCGGGTCATGCTTTATGTCCTCATGGCATCAAATTAAAATTTAAACAGGGTAGAGAAATACTCCCTGAGGCCTTTAGGCCTATGATTTCTTCTCCTTCAAATTGCACAAGTGCGTTATGTTCAGCACACTTTCTCTTCACGCTTGTTAGCTTCCTACTTGGGTATCGGACTTCCCCTCCATCGTGCTTAACTTTCCACAAAAGCAACAAAGATGAAAAATGAATAAAATCAATAAAAATGCAAGAAGTAAAATGGTACCTTGGGTTGCTCCCAAGCAGCGCCTAATTTTACATGTGGCATGCAGCGCATTACATTTCACGCTTTTCCTCCACCTTGAGGATATGAACTAATTTCTTCTCTAATTTTCTTTTATGCTCGGTGGTGGTGAAAAAAATTGTAAGGACCAAGTAGTGATGTTGCCTTTTACACTTATTGGCCCTTAAGTAAGCAGAAGTCATTTGTCTATTAGGCTCGGCAAATTTCAGAGTATATGGGACTTGGTCCTCCTCTTGACTTCTCCTTAAGCTCAGGAAGACTCTATTTCTATGTCGTCAACCAAACTTAAGGTAGAAAAGTGCTTGATGAGTTCAATGCACCTTAGTTCTGAAACACACAGTAAATTGACCTCACTTGTATACCTCTTCTCAGCATCAACATCTATCTCTACAGTAGTGTCCAATGGGGTTCTCTATTTCTTCTTCCGCAGATAAATTTTCTATAAGTATAGGCTCATCACGAGGGGACACTCAAGGTTCCAAATGTCGGGCTTCATCGAAAATTCACCTGCCCTCTTGTAATTCCTCTTGAATATCGTCTACAAAAGCTGGCACTTGCAATTGCTCATGACAGTATAGCCATCATCTCAGTGAATTTAGCGCTCATCCTTTCTAAGGCTTCTCCATTCTGCACTCAGCTGATTATAATTGCTTCCATCACCTCCTTCGTTGCTTTGTTTGCTCAAGCATCTGCTTTAGCATGTCTTCTATTCGAGCTTGAAGTCCCAAGTCCCTCCTCCTTCATCATGCCTATATTCCTAAAAACAACATAAGGATCATAGTAGGGGCTTGGGGGATGGGAGTATGCACATTGACGACCATCCCAATGGTCTTCTTGACCACCACATATGTTACACGTGTTACGGTGTTGCCACAAGTGGGGTCCTTCGCAATTCAGACAAGACTTATCAAAGTAGGAGTATCCACCATTTAACTTATTTTATATCCAAGATGTCATGTCAAGAAGGGTATTCAAAAACAATCAAAAATATTATTTATTTTTTGAAATAAAATTAAAATAATAAATAAAATATTATTTATTTTGCAAAAAAATAAAAATAAAATTAAAAACACGTTGTCAGCAGTTAAGTCGTTAACTAACACTTAAGAGAAATTTCACCAGTACTGTCCCAGAGCAGCAGCGCCAAGCAGACTGAGCCCTTAGGTATGCGGGTAGTACAAATAATATGGTAGTCTTTTACAGGCAGATGTCGAACCCACAGAGGAGCGAGGTCACACGGGGTGAAACCTTTAAAGTGTTAATTCACTACAACTACAACAATGAAGACAATAGTGTAGAAAGTTTGAGTGTTTTGGAAAATATGTTTTTATGCTAACTGAATATCTATACGGTTGAGTCGAACTATGAATGTGAGCATGCGAGGCTACAAAGAACATGTAAAAACAGACTATTGATGTACATGGTTTATCTTTTTCCCCGGTTGCTAGTCGGAACTTATGCCTATGGATTAAAACTCTCGTATTTAACCCAACTTAGAATCATGAACCTTCACCTACATTTTCGTGATAAGAAGAAATTCAAGCTCTATCTCTATGCAAGCGTTACATGATAAACAAGGAGCAGGTTATTTATTTCTATCTGAAGGTAAATCAATTCCCAATTTTCCCAAACCAAGAACAGATCATATCCTATTAATTCACAACTTTCCAGTTTCTTGCCCTCTCGGGTGAGATCGGACTTTGGATTTACATTAACATTGGCCGGATATTAGCATTAGTAAGAACAAGAATTAAATAGAACAACCATGGAAGAAAAGATGAAATAAAACAGCAATTCAACAATTACATTTCAACACAAAGGTCATAACCTTCGGCCAAGAAAGAGAATTAGCCACTCATTTGTAGATTGAACATACGTTAAATGAATGGAAATCATGCAAGCAATTGAAAAGGAAGAAGAAAGGGATAGAAAAACCTAAGAATTTTCGTCCTCAAAAGTGCACCTGTAACCACGTTCTTGCTCCACCAAGTCGAATATGTGAAAATAAACCTAGTGCTATTTATATAATAGTAGGAATTTGTCCTGAATAACAAGCAACGTGTCACGGAGTGTAACGCGAACGTACCTCCGTGACATGGCCCACGAGAAGCAGGCCTTACAAGTAGCCACGGCTGACCACAGCGACACCACGCCGCGTTAGCGTGGCACTTATTTGCAGAGCGGCGCGTTGCACAAGGGGCTGGTCGCGGAGCCACCTGTCGTGGCACGTTGCCAATGCGGCGGGTCTTGGGCGGCTTGCTGCCGTGGCACGGGCCGGCAGCGCGGGTGGGTGTTTCGGGCCTCCTCTTTGCCGGCGTTGCGTGTTTCTTCCGTCTCAAACCTCTGCTACCAACTCATGGATTAGCTCCTCAAAAGTCTCTAAAAGCCTACAAAACAAAGCTAATCATGTTGGTTAGCACATATCTTCACTTTTATATAAAATTATATATAAAATTACATGAAAATGTATCAAATAGCTTAGCAAACACGACTAATTTAAGTTGTAAAGCGTATCACGGGACCTATATTATTTCCCGTGATCATGTGATTTATTTCAAGAGTAGTTGGGATGATCATTTATCTCTCATCGAATTTGCATATAACAACAGTTACTATTCCAGCATTCAGATGGCTTCGTTTGAGGCTCTTTATGGGCGGAGGTGTAGATCACCTATTGGTTGGTTTGAAGTTAGTATAGCTACATTGATAGGATTAGATTCAGTTCATGAGGCTATGGAGAAAGTTCAGCTTGTAAGGGAGAGGTTGAAAACACCTTAGAGTTGTCAAAAGTCCTATGCGGATGTGAGGAGGAGAGAACTTAAGTTCAAAATTGATGATTGGGTGTTTTTGAAGGTGTCTCCCATGAAGGGAGTGATGAGGTTCGGAAAGAAGGGGAAACTTAGTCCCCGTTATGTTGGCCCGTACCGGATTGTGAGAGGTGTTGGCAAGGTGGTCTATAAGTTGGAGTTGCCCACAGAATTGGCTTCAGTACTTCCTGTTTTCGATTGTGTCACTTTTAAAGAAGTGCATGGGTGATCCGGCTTTGATTATTCCTGTGGAGAGCATAGATGTGAAGGATAGCCTTAGATACAAAGAGGTTCCGGTTGAAATACTTGATCGTCAGATTTGAAAGCTAATAAACAAAGATGTAGCTTCAGTAAAGGTTTTGTGGAGAAATCAACATGTTGAGGGAGCTACATGGGAAGCCAAAGTAGGTATGATAGCTAAATACCCACATCTATTCCCTTCCGATTCAGTTCCAGCTTGAGGTACCAGTTTCCTCCTTAGTACTCTATTTAGTTTCATATTTAGTTCATGTGTTTCCAGTTTCTTTCATGACAATGCATGTATGTGTGTGATTCATGAATTAAGTTCATTCATATGTTTCAGTCAGGAGTCAGTCACTCCGTCAGTTTTCATCTTTAGATTTAGATGTCCAGTATTTGGGATGACAGTCTATTTTCCCTAGCTTTTCGGTATGTTCTTTCACATTCAAGGGAGAATGTTCCCAAGGGAAAGATATTATAATATTCCGGAAGTGCCTAAAACTGGACTAGGGATTTGGGAATGTGATTAGCAGAAAATGCTTGAAAATGACTCAGAACGACTCATGGTACAAGTCGTGGGAAGGAAGGACGAGTCGTAGGAGGAGTCGTGAAGAAGACCTGGAGTCTAGGATCCAGACCACGAGCTATGGTATGTGGGTACGACTCGTGGTCAGTGTCGTAGGGGAGATGAAGTCACGGGTGATGTTACGACTCGTGGTAGGAAACCACGAGTCGTGGTGAGAATCCAGTAAGTTGTCAGGTGGCCAGTGGTGATCACGAGTGCCGACCACGAGTCGTTACTTCATGGTACGACTCATGGTGAGATCCGTGATGACTGTAGTGTTCAATTTTCAGATTTTTCATTAAGGGTATTTTTGTAAATCTTAAGCTTCAAGGTCCTAACTACGTCGTTTTAAGCTCTATAGAAGGGTTTTAAGAGTACTTAACCTATCATAAGCCTTTCCATTCCATGCATGCAAGTTTAGAGTACTTCATTCGAGATCAAGCTTGAGAATTTCCCAATTCCTTCTCCAATTTCTTTGGGCTTTCTAGGGAGAGTGTAAGATCAAATTACCCAGGCATATAGGTTTGTGAATGAGAGTTCCTCTTGAGTCTCATGCCCCAATTCCCCTCTATGTTTATGAATTCAAGTATTAAAGTAATTTGATGACCCTATGGGGATTTTAAGCCCAAATTTATGGAATTCTCTTTGATTTGATTATGGGTCAATTCCCTTTATGTTCTAAATATTGTTTTAAGATCTATTAGCGTATTTTATATTTACATTGATTATAAATTTTATGATTTCAAATCCAAGTCAATCTATTCTGAATTATGCAAAGTTTCATGAAAAGTCAAGTTATGATTCTATTATAGTTTCGATATTCCTAAGCCTAAATTATGATTTATGATATGATTTCTCTCCAAGTACTCTTTATGGATTTACGAATGTCAAGTATATAAATTTTCCGCAAATATGCATGTTCTTCATGATTTATGAATTTATGACTTTTGGCCGACTCATTGACCTTATTCATGTCTAATCATGTATTTCAAGTATGATCAAGTATGTTATGATTTATTTGACCATGAACTTCATGAATGATTTCACGATTACGATATGAGCCTCATGTACTTGTTTTTGGGAGCAGTGTCTAGCATCGAGTAGACCCGGCGTTCAGGTAAATCCTGTAGTATCAAAACTACGTGTCACCGTAGGTATATACATATATTTTTGGATCCTATGTGATATCACATCATGCACGTCCCTTTCCTGGCAAGACTGGGATGGATCTGCCACTTGAGCAAAATATTTGGGGCATCATGTAAGCTCTATCATGATGGTGTCGGTTAAGACGAGTTCTCCCATTGTTCCTCATGATTTATGCATTGTCATGTTTTTGTTACTTTGACTCAAGTTATGTTTTTATAAGGTATCTCTTTTGACTATGATTATGACTGGATTATGAATGGTTTGAAAACTTTGAGCCATCGTGTTTATATTATGATATTTACTTCATGTTCTTATTGTCCTACTCTTATGAACTCTTATGTATTTTAACTGTCCATTTTACTTACCTTGAATACTCAGTACATTCCAAGTACTAACCGCATACTCTATGTTGTATCATTTCATGATACAGGTCGGAGGATCAAACTTAGCCACATCATTAGTCTTGCTTTCCCCTCAGGCCTGTTTAGCCAGTGTTGGTGAGTCCTCATCCTTAGAGGACATTCAGTTACCCATTGTTATGTTATTTCAGTTACAGACTCTTGTCGAGCTAGTTGGGGAAGTTGTCCCATCAGCTCATCAGTTATGTTAGAGACTTTTCAGATAATATGTAGAAAATCAGCTTGTCATTGTTGACTCTGTTTTAGCTTGATATGTATGCAAACTTCCGTTTAAGAATGTTTTGTTATTTCAGTTTCCGCTTGTTGTATGCTCTTAGTTTCTATATTCATGCCATGAGTCGACTTGGAGCCTCTCGGGGTTCCTTGTCCCGTGTCTCTATCCGGGCCTATGTTCAGATCGTGACAAGAGGATGATCTCGTTCTAAATATTTTGATGAAACCATTAGAATAGTATATCTTAATTCAAATTCTATTGCACGAGATAGATATGAAAGAAATAAGGAAAACTTTCATAAAATGCCCACATAGCCTCCTATATATGGATATGATCCACAACATATCCATAAACAAAACTCTATTAGGACATTGCTCCTTGACTCTTAGGACATTGAACCTTGACATATGTCTGGATTGGAATAATATAATAAGCATCTTAAAAGGATCCATGACATAGATAAATAAGATTCTTAAAATAGTGGAAGTCTAAAATAACAACCCAAATCTAAAATACGACTGTCATGGAGCATTTAAGATAGACAGAATACATAAGTTTGGAATACATAGTCTGAAAATGAAAAACTACATAGAATAAAATAGAAGTTGTTCTACGAGCCAACTACAAAAAGCTCAACTATACTTGATTTTCACTATCCTTGAACAAGATCAACGAGGCTTAGCAAACTAGGTCAAAATCTCCTGAATTTGGTATTCATATCTTATGGGTTTATGGTTGAAATTGCACCAAAATTGAGTATAATCATCATAAGGAATTAAAAAATTAATACTTTAATGATTCAATTCAAAATCAACACTTTAGATCAACCACGCATGAGCTTCGACCTTTTAAAAATGAAAAAATCTTGGTCTGAAATTTGTCATTATTTGAATTTATACCTAAAATGTCCTTCAACATGATTGCGTTCCAATACCGCAATCACGATAATTAAATGAATCAGTCCTTAAGTATGATCACAGTGAGCTGGTGTAATACCCCAAAAGTTTCTTAGGTCAGACCCGAGGATTATAGTAGAAAAGAGCTGGAAAACAACACCAGAACCAAACAAAGAACCTCAGTACAGGTCATTGGATGTGCTCGTTATTTGATGTTCTAGAGAGCCATTACAAATTTTTCCAAAACCCATGAGGGATTGTACAGATCGTGATTTGATTGAACGGGTCATCGTTTGTGGTCGTTGAAGAATATTCACAAAATTTCGGAGGAAGAATAGGGAAAACAACGGATGGACCAACGGTTCGTTGTTTGGGACCATGACTCGTTGTATTGGTCGTTGGTTCTGCCAGTTGGTTTAAATTTTTGGGCTAAGTTTGAAACCGTCCCAGGTATGTGGATAGACCCGAACTCGATGAATTTATGAAAACAAAGTGTTAAGATCAATTATTAAGTTTAAGGAATGCATTGGATGCAAACTAAGGTCATAAAGAACCTCTAACACAAAGTTGAGTTGAGAGTCTTCTTACCGATTGAGTTTTCGTATAAGTTCTTACAAGGGTCAACTTCAAACGACCATAGCTCCCATTTTACAAAGTGTTTTTGAGTGATTTAAATATATTAAATTGATTCCTTTGAGTATTCTTTCTAATGCATCCAAACTTGTGTCAATTAGAGTTCAGAGTAAAAGGTTATGAGTAGTTTAGTAAAGCAGCACCAGATATTGGACGAACCTCAGTACGGGTCGTACTATCAAACAACGACCCGTTCTTTTGATCATTGTTTATGCCAGTTTCAGGTCTTTTTTATGAAAATTTGGAGATATTTTGGTAAACTCCTATGCTTTTAACTCCTAAATAACGTTATTTTGGGCTTCCTTAAAGTCAGATTAAAGGGATTAACCTAGCCTAAATCCTCACCCTCTCCAAAAGACCGATAGTTAGATTTTTCTCAAGAAAGGAGCTAGGGGTTCTTATTCAAGCTCTTCTAAATATTTCTTGGGTCTTCAATACAAGTCAAGGGATCATTAACCTAGGTATGTAGGGCTACAAGTGAGGGGTTTCTTCCACCCTCATGCCCTTTTCAAGTTGTATTCATGATTCTCATCTCCCATGCCAAGTATTTCGGAATTCTAGGGTTAATCTTCTTGTGGATGAATTCTTTCATGTTCTTCCGTGAAATCAATTTCCTCATGATTTAATTTATGTTCCTATAATTATGATTGCATGCCTCATATCAAATTCCTCATGAATCTATGAATTTCAAGTTTCAGGTATGATTTTAAGAACTTCTAGGGTTTTAACATAATTCTATGAAATTATCTATATTATGTTTATGGGTCTAATTCTCTCATGGTCTAATGTATGATTTACGTATAATGGGCATATTTTACACTCAATTTTATTATAAATTCATGATTTCAAATTATTATAAATTATGCCCTATTATGCATGTTTTATGAAATTCAAGTCTATGATCCATGATTACAAGCATGATGAGATATCTAGTATGCATGAATATTTATGAACTCTCAATTTATGATTTCATGATTTTTACTTATGAAGTCTAATTCAAGTATACATGATTTTATGATTGGGCAAGTCCATGCAATTTAAGTATGCTTATTATGATTTTAGCCAAGACTAACAAGATCAGTTTATGATATGATTTGGAGTCAAGACCCCTAATGCAGTTTATGATATGACTTGGAGTCAAGACTTTCAATGTTCAGATTTAAGCTATGATTTTGAGAATATGATTATATAAGCACTATACATGTTTTGGAAGTAGTGTCTAACACCGAGGAGGCCAAGGATTTTGAGGTTCTCCGGTCTCATAAACTACACGCCAACGTAGATATATATTTGGGACCTCTCAAGAGAGTGCTTCCCCTGCCCCAGGGCACACTGTGATATCACACCTTATTCGTCCTTTGCCTTGGCAAGGCTTAGGATGACTCTCCTCCACGTGGGCAAGATGTGGGATCATTATGTGCTCATACATGGTGGTTGTCGGTTATGACGAGTCTCCCACTGTTCCTCATGTTTTTAGTTGCTTATGTTCATATATTATGATATTATGTTTTATAGCATATTTAAACCTATTGATCAGCTTATGAGTTTTCACGTATGATTTCATGTATGGTACATTACAAGTTTTTCTATTTCTAAACCTTGGGTCATTATATTCAGCTTATGATGAACATCTCATGATTATGATTACTTCAAGAATACGATGTTTAGCATTGTTGTCCTTACTCTCATGTTATATCTTAGTTTATGTTCATATTTTCAGACTATCATTTTACTAGCACGTTTTACTCACCTTACATACTCAGTATGTTCAAAGTACTGACCGCATACTCTATGCTATATTATTTCATGATATAGATCCAGGTACTCAGGCTTAGCCCACAGTTAGAAACATTCCAGACTTGATTAGCTAGAGGGGTGAGTCCTCATCTTTCGAGGACTAGAGTTGTCTACTTCATTTCAGTTCTTTTACCTCGTTTTAGTTTCAAAGTTTGGAGTGAGCTAGGACTTATCCCAGCAGTTCATCAGGAGTAGAGGCTTTTAGACATAGAGTTAGCATGTCAACTTTGTGACTCAGTGTTTATATTATTAGATTTTCTTGTTACCCGTAAGGGAATATCTTACATTTCAGTTAGCTTCCGCTCAGTTTTCCTTATAAGTTATATTGTGCTAGTAATATGCTACACCATTGGTTAGCTTG
The DNA here is from genome assembly GCA_018107945.1 of Datura stramonium. Lineage (NCBI taxonomy): Eukaryota > Viridiplantae > Streptophyta > Magnoliopsida > Solanales > Solanaceae > Datura > Datura stramonium. Next base: position 105,402 of record JACEIK010002804.1, on the reverse strand, counting down.
GAGCCATTGGTGGTTCTAGGTCCCATGTCTCGATCCGGGGTCCATGCTCGGGTCGTGACAGTTGGTGCGGTAACATTAACATGAGTTTCCTAAGCTTGAGGAGTCACACTCTAGAGCATGATAACATTGACCAATTTTTTTCTGAGACAGCGAATACGCCTCGTACAGTGCGATCGTTGCTACACCAAATACATCTTTTGACATCTTTGAGTTTTAGGTTCCAATATGTCTAAAACCATCCAAGCTCTCCTCCCAAACTATTGTCGCAAGTCATAATTAGTAATACAAACTTATACATATGCTTAAAACTCCATTTCAAACGTAAATACTAAAAATCGGGAGTTGGGTTATTACACATATATTATTTGTAATGTCATCCAAACATTCAAACATTGACTTTTCGTTCATAGCCTCAATCTCATTAGGTGAGATGAACTTGCTCCATATATGTTTTGACTTTGGACAAGACCTGCCAATATGTGAAGAATCCTCTAATCACTATCACATCTTTTACACTATAGTGACTCAATAATCTCTCTGATGAATCTAAGTTCATTTGCCATAAGTTTATTATGTCTTACAAGCCATATAAAACATTTTAGCTTGATATTTTATGTATTAGTCCATCTCTTTATCATTTGAAATAATTGCATCATCACAAGCATTCTTTTATGTTGGTATGTTACTAGTACTTTCATTACCTATTCCATTCCAAGTTGCAAAAACAATATTATCAGAAATAAAATGAGATAAAATAATATTCAACTTCAACTACATGAGCCAAGAAAAACTAGCATTAGACTCCGTAGCTAGCTTGAAACCATATTTTACGAGCATTACAAAATTGGTTTTTTTTGCACTTTTTAATACCAAAATCACCTTCCTTTTTTTTTTGCTCTTAAAAACGATATCCCAATTGACGAGATGCCCCATAAGAAATTCCTATTAATTCTATCTGTTTTCGTACACCCCAACACGTAGAGCATTAGTAAATATAGGATGTGTTGGTAAAGCATTGGCCACAAAATTAATAATTCTTCTAATTGCAATACATAAAAGATTGGGAATTCCAACCAACTAACCTCTCTTGAATTTTTTTCAACAATGTAATCAAAATCGGAAGAATTGACCCTATTGTTTAAGGGGATTATCACCTAAATAATGAAGTTGAGTGATGGCATGGCACCGAAAGGGTTTTGGACATTTGTTACACAAGCTAGCAAGACTAGAAATACGTAAAAGTTTTGTTTTATTATCAGCTAAAACTATAACATGGTGTGAACAGATATGCTTTCTTTAAGATTTAACCCGCCACAGGTTATTTGCACCAACATATGAGAATTTCTAATCCCAATAATGTGTAGCTAAGAAAATCTGAGAAAGGAAAAGGAAAAGTGAACAGAACAAGAAAGAATAGAGAGACCACAACAACAATCAACGAGAGATGGGGAAGTTACAATCCCTGCTCCTATAAGAAAAAAAAGGTTAATCGTTTCTTTTTGCTGCTTTAGTAAAAGAATGCTAGTAAGGTTCCGCGAGTCATGGGAGAGGAGGAAGGGGATTGGACATTATAAAAAGAAAATTTGCTGTCTGGGAATGTCTTCAAATGATTTGAACCCTCGCATTCAGGGGTCCAGTTGGTGCACTTCTTTTCTGCATTCATCATCATCACAAGTTTCGTTGGAAGCACCAGCAATCTATGAGTTAGCTCATATAGCGGATGGCTGTTCCGAGCCAGTCATCAGGTATGCCACCCTTCAAGATTCCACTAAGGGCTTTCACTGAGTGGTCTGTTCCTGCCTGCATCACTTCAAACCTTAGCTAACAGGAAAATAAATAATGTTTCAATCCTCAATCGCAAACTAGTTGGTATGGGTCATATTTGTTTCTCCTCCTACGTGGCTTTCCAGGAAAATATATAACCTTTGTTATGTAGACATCAATCCCAAGCTTGGCAATCATGGCGGCTTCTGTTATTTTTGTCACCATCCCACCAGTTGTATCATGGGCAGCTACAGTGAATTCAACTGTTGATGAAAGATTCAGGAATGATGAACATCAGGTAAATAAATTGTCTCTGAGATAGTTGAATGCAAGTTAAGTTGTTACGCGGTTAGTGCCTTTATAAAGAAATAAGCAGCTAATCCAGGACGCTGCCTTCTTTAGTTGCAGTTTATAGTATAGGCGCAGATGTACATATGCTGGTTGATATATGCAAACAAGTGGTCAGGTCAGATTCTTTAAGATGGCTTAATGAAAGCTACATTGGTATTCAAATGCATATTCGGTTCTGAGTAAGAAAATTACTCTTGATGTGACAATATGATTGTCCTATACTGACCAGGCTTGCTTGTATCTTCTAATTTAGGTTTCACTACCGACCAGCTTCCATCTTCACGTACAGCTGCAACAAGTAAACACCGTCCGGATATGATACAGCTTACTGTAGGTGCTCTATGGAAGAATAATATATTCCAAACAATAAACCCAACTCTAGAGCTAAAATGTGAGCATTTACCAATTTCCTGGATAAGTACAGCGCCAGGTTCTACTGGTGGACGATCATATACGCCAAGAACATCCGTCTTTGCTCAAGATGTATAGGATAACATTTATAGAACACAATCTCATGTTGATCAAAGATAAAAGTATAACGAAGATGAGATGATCCGTTACAGCTTATGTGTCAGGCCAAGTTAGTGGTTCTGTATTCATTTTGTGCACGACTCAAAGCACCTAGATGCAAATGTGTTGTCCTCAGATGGACCTAGAAATAGGAACTACAGTGTTTTTTTTTAATATAGAAATAGATTGCAGGTTTTTGTTTCTGAAAAGAATGTAAATGGACCTTCACGTACTACACATGTATGATGTTTTCTAATAAATTTACAGAGATATTTTGGTAGAAAGAGCATTTGGACCCGCTTTAGACTGTTTTTTTAATGTGACATTCAAGTCTTGAACATAATTAGTACATTCCTGTAAAAATGAGGAATCTACAATGTCTTATGCAGTAACTAATTAAAAATTGTATTTATTGAAGATATTTTTATTTGCAAATCTCCTGCATTAACAGTATCAAAATGCACTCTCTTTTTATTCTGATAAGGTAAAAGTTATATCAAAATGCACTCTCTACATAATGATGTGTTGGATACAAGAAAAACAACAAATTCTGGCTTTAGTTCAGCTGCTAAATGACGTATTATCACGTCTCCACTCAGAATAGTGCATTCCTGAACAAGTGAATGGATTAAGTACATGATCACCAAGTTAATGTTCAATTATACTTGAAAAACACACCTGTAATGTATCCAGGACTGCATCTCCATGCAGAACCTGAAATTCAAATGAGCTTGTGTTACAACATTCTATATCACAAAATTAGAAATTGAAGCAATTGCAATGACAAAGTGACCAAATTAGAAAAGTGACATCTTATTTCACTGATCTGATATCCTATGAAAGAACAGTGAAGAAAAGCTTTATGAAGAACAATTTAATAGAAGTGCTTCCTTGCAATGAAAAAAAAAAGACTAAGAAGTGTTCGGTCAAGGCAGAGTGTAAAACTAAGCTAAGGTACATTTGCAGAACAGCATCTTTTCTTATTTGCTAACATAGCTTGGTTATTTCACACAGAGTAACATTGTTTACAATTACAATGAATATGACATTAGTTCAAGTAAAATAATATTTTGACAAGCTCTCGGACTGCATAGATTAACTTAACTAGTAGTTCCCTTCATATATAATTCAGTTATGAACTAGCATTGGGCAGCCCGGTGCACTAAGTATTCCGTGTTCATGCAGGGTTTGGGGAAGGGCTGCACCCGCAAGGGGTGTGATGTAGGCAGCCCCTGATGCTAGTTCATCACTGAACTAGCATTAGCATTAGATAAACCTAGTTCGTGATTGTACTAAGACCTACTCAGATTATGCTTGAATACAAAAGTATCTAAGTGTGAAGTGTGGTCTTTGGATATAAGCTAAGCTAAAACAACACACATATAGTTAATACCATGTATTAAATGTATTGGCTTTTAATTCTTGATATAACCCATATGGCTAAGTATCAGCAGGTTTCACGCGTATATACAATTGCAAGAGAGAAAATCATCACTGGTATTCTTCCTCATAAGAAGCATGAATTACTATGAGTACGGAGTAAGTTGTCCGTCCACCTCTTAGAATTTCTTGGTAATGTTTAAATATCATGATCAAATCTTTTTGTGCCAAAGAAAAAAAAGCACTTTACGTGCCTTCAGAGCTTTAACTCTCAACAGAAACCTGCTCCTACGTCATAATTAAATGTGATCCTTTCTGCCTATAGTAGTGGTATAGCAGGTAGTTAACACTTTGCTCAAGTTATATTCATAGATGGAAAACACTTCACTCCAGCACGTTAAAACCAGCTTGAAGCACAAGTAACAGTGGGTACATTCTGTTACATCAATACTATTAACTTGCCCCCTCAAAATGACAAATAATGTTTTGCTTGTACGAGTGCATCCAAAATATTGTAGCTCCAACCCCCAATTTTGGTAATTTTCTTTTTCTGCAGATGTTGTTATAGTTCATTAGAAATACAACTCATACATTGGTTTAAAGTTTCCAAATAGTTCTTTATGACCCTAGGCTGCTTCACACGTTATCCTAAAGGTTTTGGATTCAATGTTCTGGTTCTTTTACAAGGTAACAGAGCTAATCTTAGGTAAAAGTGCTCTCTATGTAAATTTGTTCACACAACTGTTTTCTTTCTACTTCTAGTCCAATTGTATATTGTCTCTACCTAATCTGTCGCTTTGAACTTTGCTCAGTCTACTCAGCTCAACGAGCCACTAGCTCTACTCTAGGATCTTTTCTCAACTCGTGAACTCAGTTTCTTTTCTTCGATCTTCCAGATTCCTTCATCAACTTGTTGACTCCTAATCTCTTTGCTCTATACTCACTCTTCAACCTACAAGCCACCTTAAAACTCATGTATTTAGAAGAAGTAGAAAATGAAAGAAAAGCCCAATATACGCGTTTAAACCCTACAATTGGGTTACACACGCGAAATAGGGTTACAGTCTTACAGATCTACAACATCCTGCACCTTGATAGGAGTTTCAGAAAAGCTCTATCGTTGTCCTAGGCTACTCCATCCATTATATTAAAGATTTGGATTGGATGCACAGATTCTATCACATTTTTTACATGGTAAGCATTTGGTATAAATAAGGAGGGCTTACGGGTCAGAAAACTTTAAGACCAGTGCAATCCAATGAAAAGGAGTGTCAGACACCCTTTTAAGTAAGAAGAGCCGGGAGAATTTTGTCAATCCCAGTTTTGAATCCTCATGTTTAATTTTTCCGCCAAGTACTCGTTTGTCGCTTATTACTTAGTCGTTCGTGCATGTTCCTCAACTCGTCTATTGCCAGGATCTATGTATTTTTCTCCCATTCAACCCGGAAATACCAATCCCAAAGTAATAGATTCTAAGATCTCACGGATTACCAGGGTTCATTTCCTTATGCATATATTCTGTTATTAAGAGCTTCCGCGTCTTTAACTCGTAATGGTGCCTGCGGCAACACCTCCGGAACCCCTTACTGTTGTTGTTGTTCAACAGCAGCGCCCTTCGCCAAGAAGAATGATTATGAAATTCTTGATCAACATGTCCAAGAGATTAAGATAGTGTGATTTATCATTACCAACAACACTATCCCAAAGAATCATCCTAAAATTACAAACTAGANCCTGGTGACGAGCGCCCTATTATTTAATTTGATCGGCATCACTCCCAAAGAATCATCCTAAAATTACAAACTAGAAAGAGCTTTGACTAGTAGAACTTTTTCCTTTCCTCCCAGTTCTTCTAAAGGATTTTTTTTAGCCTTTGGTGTCTACATAAAAAATCATATAATCATGAGATTTTGCACTATCTATAAGATTCTTCTAGATATTTGAACATCAAGATTATAAATACAGATCAAATAGAACTAACAGTTAGCACCTCCTTGACATGAAAAGCCTAAACATCATGAAACCTATCTACACAATGCACATTCCTAATGATATGCTTGCCTAAGAAAATGGACAGGGAAGATATAAGGGGAAAGGTAAGAATATGGTCTGAAAGTCTGCTTCACATGAAAACTAAATTGGAAAATAATTGTGCTGCCAGGAAGATATTTTTATGTGCGAAAAATTATGAGAGTTTCAGGCTTAAGACCCAAAGAGTTTAAACTTACAGGTATAAAACCAGTGTCAATAGCTTTAATGACCATGGAAATGTCAGCCTCCGTCATCTGCAAATCACAAGTTGCCAAATTTCAAACAATTCCATAGCAAGGAACAATTTTGTTTTCTCGAAAGTGCTCAACAATATAGAAATATATCCATTTAATAAGAATGATCTTCATTTCGCCTTCTAACATTTCTTTGACATGTTGACCAACCACATGAAAATGGAGACATTCCGATGGACGGTATACCCTCTGCAACAACAAAAACCATTTGTTAAAAATCCACTGATAAGAGACAGACATAAAATTGTGATCTAGAGCATGACTAAGTAATCTGTGAGGGGGGTAATCAAGTAAGCCCTTCAAGGGAAAATATGCATCTATGATGAATCATTTACAAGCCTTGTACGTAAGAGCTGTCGTTTGTGGGTTGACTGGATGGACAGCTATCACATACTATGGAGATCAACAACATGACTTGATTAATTAGGATGTTAGCTTCATAAAGAGTGATGTGGCAACTTAAAAGAGGATACCAAACAAATTGAGGCCCTCGAACATCTTCTGCAGAGCAATATAGCCCCTCCAATCTGATACGTTAATTGCCTATGTCCTTCACAGTGTCTGTTCAAATCCTATTTCTTTTCATGCAATAAAGATCCAAATTCATTTCAATTCCCAACCCTGCCCAAAGTGAGACCCAATGGAGGTAAATGGAGTGCAGATGTGAAAATGTTATGTATTATGCTACCAGTTACATTTAATCACAATAAGATCTATTTCTAGACAATCCTAGAAGCTAGTGGCATGGAAATGAAATTATCATGTGTACCTCTTGCTAGGGCTCTCACGATTTCAAGATTGAGGGATGTGACCTGCAAAAGGGAAAATGAGATTCTGTCACATATCACCTGAGAGTCAAAGCAAAAACATAAAAGAGGATCATCGCATAGAGATAAAGAAGTCTAACAAGTAATTAGGTCAGAATCACTTAATTTGTGCAGTAAACACCAAACCCGTCATTCCCTGAACACTCTAAATAGACATCTCTCAGGAGCGTAGTGGATAAGGTTAAGCAGATAAGATTTAAGCATGGAAGTTTAAGACCCTGGAAATATGTCCAAAACGAGAGGAGAACAAAGATGCATGCATGAACTATTTCTTGTGAAAAAGCCATGAATGTAGGAATGCAAAAGAAAACAGGGAATCCTGACATGGGGATGTAGTGACAATTAAAGAAAAAAGCAAAAGAAAACAGGGGGAGGAAAATATTTCACTGGTTTCAGCAACAGCACTGCTAGTCCTAAGTTAAAAGCAGCAGGTAGAAAAGGAATAAAGACAAAATATCTGCTACATAATAGAGTTGAAATATGTGTCAGGTGAACAAAGATATGGTTGAAACGGATAGGTGAGGTCTGGATCTTACTGAAATTCTTGTAGCAACAAAACCGGCCTTGACAAGAGGTCGGCTTAGTCCACCCTTATGAACCCCTGACTTGCTAGCTTGAAAGTGTCCAAAGGAACCTGAAGGCAATGATGACAATGTCAAAGGGCCACGAGTTTACTTGAAACTATAAATCTAAATTGTCCTTCTAGAGCACCAAAACTGGATCTATTTATGTTTATTCATTTCATAATTCAAAGAGTTCTGCTATGGCTAATGAACCTTACAAATCATGCTAGTGACTAAACACACTCAATCAGTATCAACCTGCTCCATGAACAACAATAAAACTTTCTGAATCCGCAACTGGTTGATCACCGAAATCATTAATGAAACTTGGAGCTTCAGACTGTCCCGGCTTTTTACTCCAATCCATTCCAAGAACATTCGCAGAAGTAGAATCCGGAACAAATGCTTGACGAAGCTGGGATGAAACTTCCTTAAGATTCTCCTCATCTATAGTCTCCAATTTATTTTTACACGTGATGGCTGCACCTCCTGAACTAAAACGTAAACAAATAATGTATCCGAAATCTGAAAAAGAAGACATGCTAATAAGTAGGGAAACTTTTCTATCCCTTTGTTTACACCAACTTGATGTCACTACCCATGCACTTCATACATTGTTAAGAGTAACCTAAAATAGTTAAATACAAACTCAGAAGAAATCACCAATGGCTCCATTCTAATTATTGAGTTCTATTATACCGACCAGCATATTTTAATTTCAATTTTTTTCTATAGGTAAAATCAATCAATCAACTATGCATCGATCCTAAACTAGTTGAGCTCATCTACACATACCCCTTTTAACTGCAACTTTTGTTTTCTGAAATGACAAAATATGTATGGAGAGATTCTTACCAGGAAGGAGGGAGAATTGCAGAATTGATTTTGGTCCTTTCCTTGAAATGACTAACTAAAAGTTCTTACTATTTAGATTCTTCGTTGATGAGGATCAGTACTACCCTTAAATAGAAAAGGGAAAAGAAAAACAGATACAGGATATGTAGCTTTTCAACGAGGGAAAACTCTCAACATATAGTGATTTTTGAGAGGAGCCACGGCCTAGTGCAAGTTTTCTGTACCCCAGTGACTCATCTAGCTTGACTATTTTACACTGGTTGTCAACCTGCTATAACTCTTTTTTTATCCAGGCTTGGGATTGACCATGTTTTTATAGGTAAATTTATCACAAAATTAGTGCCAAATGAAAACTACCACAACTTTTTAGACCCATTTTCATTCATCAGCCTGTACAGGAAGGAGGACAATTTCTAACACTTCTTAGACCCACTTCAAACCATCAGTCATTCCAGGAAGTAAAGGATAAAGTAGTAAATAAATGCTCAAGATCCCAGATTACTATCTCTAGTATTGGCTCAAAAAATCAAACTGGGAATTTTAAATTTAAGATTTTTCAATCAAATATACAGATATCAAATCAAATGTAGACAAACATTGAAGAAGGAACTTGTACAAAGAAAGATAAGCAAACAGATCTTTCGATAAATCCCAAGTAGCTCACCGAGTTTGACGATGCAGCGGACCCGTTTGATTGCAGAAATGGCGGCGGAAGTTTTCTTCTGCTCCATTTTGGTTAAAGATTTTCTGCTTCGCTCGTCTTCTTTAGTTGCTGCAGCTACTGCCACCGTAGAAATACTGTTTTGTTCAGTTGAAAATAGAAGCACAAATTGCAATTTTTCTTCTACCTTTCCATTTTAGTGTTTTTTAAAAAAAGTTATATACTTCTTTATTTCGAAACTATTTTTTCAATTTTATTTTTTAATAAAATAATTTATAGTCACCTAAATACTTATGGCTTAATTTAACTTACAACTTTCAAAAGTCATTATTTTTTAAAGGTCAAACACATAGATAACCACCTAAACTTGTCAGAATTTTTCACCTAGCCATCGGAACTCAACTTCAGACCGATTGAACACCTCAAGTTGATTGAAAGTGTATTGTTTAGATACAATTGCTCAATTAATCAGCAAACGGAAATGCGTGTGATTCACACGCGATGAGGTGGTGTTACATCTCGTAAGTTTCTAGCGTCTAGTCGGCCTATTCGCATGTTGGTTGAGAGTTTTAGAATGTCATACGTACAAGGAAAGGGCCCGGGGAAAGGCCGAACGAGTGCCAAGTTGGGATTTCGCCAGAGTAGGTCGAACCAAGCTGCCCAGAGGGGCAAAGTGGCACTGAGCAGAATCAGCGCATTAGCCAACGTGGCACGGAGCAGAATCAGCGCGTTGGGCAATGTGCCACGTTGCCTTGTCTGCTGCCTCAAGTATATAAGGGTCTCACACTTAGAAGTTAAGTTATAGAAGTTAAGTTATAAATCAAAACCACGACCACAGTACATGCTGCATCAAGGAGAATTATAATTTTCTATCCGATTATGCCGCTAAACGCCGGTTCAGTTCAAATTAACTGTGTATCAAGCATAAGGTTGTAGAGAGCATTTCTACCTGAAAAGTTAGTTTCATGAAATTCGCCCGCGAATCGCGCCGTCCCGTTGCCAAAGTTGTTGGAATTGTTCTAAACTAGTGTCAATACGATCCCAAGCTTAAAGTAAGCATTTCTCCCTTCTAGATTCTCGAGAACAATGAGGTTTCGACCGTGTTCCGTAAAATTGGAATATAGTTAATATTTATATATAAAGTTGTCCTTTGCCTAATTTGGTGTTAAAACTAGTCCTCTCTTTCGCAACACGATTTCGCTTGAGAAGTGGCAATAACACGAACCGAAACTCACCAGCTTAATTCCAGAATGTTTGATCGAGGCATTGAGGAATTTTCTTTCAAGTAGTTAGTTTCTTCAAGATAATAACCAAGACAATCCCAATAAAGCATGTCAGAGATGTTACCATGTTTATTGTCGCGGTTAGTCGAGACTTGTAATTGCATATTTTCGGGGTCGGATTATACCTCGTATAGCTTTCGTAACCACCCTGTGGTTAATAGTCGTGTCGACTCACCCGCCAGGCGAGGATACTGCCGCTCTACTCTGAAGCAAGATACCGTCCGCAAGTGGACGCACGCATCCGCATCCTCATATTTGCCGGGTTGGGCCTTTATACACACCTCTCCGCTCGAGCGCTACGTCCGAGGTGTAGATATCGTGGAGTCCTCCTGACTGTGCACAATTAGGGGCTGGGGCCGAGCGGGGCCCGCCACACTGTGACTCCAGACACTTATAGTTGGTAGTTGACTCAGATGGACCTCGGATAGAGGCATATGATCGAGGTGTACATACTAGGCCACTGGGGTCCAGGTGGGTTGTTCTTCAGGCCGATTGTACTTCCCGCCATGGGGGCCAGTAAGGGCTGATGTTGTTTGCCATCGATAGTCGACGCAGATGCCCGTCTGGCTGTGTATGACCCCAACCTCCTTATCATGCCATGTTTAAGATCGATTTCACTACTTCGCCGCCCACCCGTTTTCCTCCTTACCTCAATTATCAGCGCCTATTTTCTTACTTTCAGCTATTTAAAAGTTACTACTTACATACTGCATCATGGATCGACGCCTCTTTTTGGGGGTCGTGACACTGCAGTACATAGACGCAGGAGCAGTCCTCGTAGTCCAAACAACGCACAGAGCCATCGCCCTTTCTTCCAAAGCTTGTATGATAGAGGTTTACTTCTTTTTTGTTTGTACAATTTATGAGTAGGTCGGGGCCGTGTCCCGACCCTTATTCCTCGGGAGGTCAGACAAGTATCGCTGCTAGATGATATCGGCCGTAGTGGCCTTGTTTGTCATTACCGATGACCTTGCCTGGTCATACTCGCTTAGTACCACTTTACTTTCCGCTATAACTAGATATCACGGTTTTGTCGCCCCGCATAGGACTCTTCATGTTCGCTCATCTCGGTTAGCCGTTTATTTTCACAGTGACTATAGCCTTCGAACGGGCTGTATTTTTACAACCGTTCTATAGCCCGTTGTTTTCTTGATTCTAAAGTTAGAGGCAAGCCCCGCACCAGAGGTGCGCTCGCCGCCCCAAGCCAGCCCAGTAGGCACCAGCAAAGCGGCCATGCCTCCCAAGACGGAAGTGGCAAACTTGGTATCGCAGCAGTCGTATCCCAAGGAGTCTCGCAAGTCGCATAAGTAGAGTCTTGTTTACATGTTGTGCATCACAATGGTAGCGTGAGTTGCAAGGCATGATAGGATGGTTACTCATTCTTCTTATTCAATCGCAATATGTAGCCGCATACAATATAGGATCGAGTCCCTAAGCTCATTATATTCTTTTTATTTAAGGTAGGAATGTCGATTAGCGACACCCTACGACAGCAGGGAGGTTAGATGGGAGCACGGGGAGAGGGCAATTTGTGGTGCCCTGTACCCTTGGTCGAATTGGCCCGATCCGAGAACGAGCATGAGGCATCATCTCGACTCTCCCTAACAGCCTCCACCACGTCGTATCGCCGATTCGCTTGCAGATCTACACCACCTCCCAGCAATTTCTATACTGCACCATCCGAGCAGGAGTCGTGAGCGCGTGGTTATGCTAACACGTATGATGGCCGCCGCCGCCGCCGCGGTCTATCTACAAATGGCAGAATCATCAGAGGCTGCAGTTCGAGGGTCCGAGGTTCCTAGCACTAAGTCCTCCGCAATTCATGTGGGACAAAGATCGAACCGAGGACCCTCGTGACTTTGTAGACCAGACAGAGATTTTCAGCGATGCATGTTACACCCACAGAAATACGAGTTGGCTAGATCTGCAAGGTGGCCATGGGACATCAAGCTGCACGTGGGGTATGAGAGCCGTGAGAGGTCCCGAGGGAGGATGTTTCCCCTCCGAGCGCTCCAACTGCAGGGTTTCTTGGATCATTACTTACCGCATGAGATTCGACACAGCCCGGCCGATCGGCTCCTACACTTGAGCAGGGGTCACGCTGTCCTGTGAATATGCCATGCGCTTGATTCCTTGCTCGATATGCACCGCCTTGTGGACACAATGCGTCGGCACACCGCTTATTATGGGGCTTAACCCTAATATAAGCCGGGAGACCCGCATCACAGCCCACATCATGGTAGGATATGGATATCACCCGTGCGCAGGCTTTTGCTCGTAATGACAGGGTACGACAATGCAAGAACGGGAGATTAGGATAACAAGTCAGAGCAACGCCGCAGGAGAGACCATATGAATTGCTGTGAGTGAGTCCCAAGGAGGACCTAGGCCGCATTATCGATAAAGCCGCTGCACCCCCCGCCTCCATCAACAGCGTGCTAGAGGAAAGCAGTCTAGTCGCCGAGGCGCCCGTGAGCCCAAATGGAGGTTCGCAGAGGTTCACAATGGCCAGAGGAAGGTGGAGCAGCAGTGGGTTTACAAATACCACTCTTTCCCTATTTGTGCTGGACACCACTCTGGATCATGCAGGTATGGCTCCACAAAGATGCTACATTTTCAGGGACTCGGGAGGGTCATCGATGAGGAATTTTCCAAATGGGGCTTGCAGACTGGATCGACAGATAGTCGCGTAGGATCACGAGCCCAAAGATCCCCGACAGGCGTAGGCTACGCTAGCAGTGTATAGTCCGAAAGTGCATCGTGGCCTCCAGCCAGCAAGCCACTGCACCGTACTTATGCACTACCTAAGGCAAGAGTCGAAATATCACTGCATGTTGTGACAAGTGTCGAACATTTCGTTTCTCATCCTACTTATTGATAGATCCTGGATCCACGGTCCTATGTTACACCGTTAGCTCTAAGTTTGGTATTATGCCCAATTGCTTCTACGATCTTCTGTTGTCTACACCCATTGGTGACTCTATTATAGCTAAAAAGGGTTTATCTGGGGTGTATGGGTGAAGGTTGCCGCACGCCGATCACATCATCATCGTATTTGATAGAACTAGAAATGGCTGATTTTGATGTTATTACGTGGTATGGATTGGCTAGCTCCATGCTATGCCAATGTCGAATGTTGGACCAAGATTAGCCCGATTCACTTTCCAAGGGAGGCAGACGAGTGGAAAGGTAGCATGCCCACGCCCAAGAGGTGTGTTTATTTCCTATCTTCTAAGGAAATTGATAGCAAAAGGGTGCATTTATCATATTGTCGAGTTTAGGATGTTCTAAAGCCTCCAACCCTTCTGGCCTATCCCAAGGGTTAATGAATTTCCCGACGTATTTCCGTACGAGCTTCCGATATTCCCCTAAAGGAAAATTGATTTTGCACCGATCTATTGGCCAGGCACTCACCTATATCTGGCCCTCCACATGACTGATGGCTCCCCGCCAACTGAGAAACCAAAGGAACAATTAAAGGATTTGTTGTGGATATGGCTTTATCGTATCGTAGCATTCTCACCATTTGGGCGCGCCAATTGCTCATTTAGAAGAAGGACTAGCCTCCCTCCGTAACGTGTATAGATTATCGCACCAAATAAAGTCACTATCAAGAATAAGTATCCGCTTCCCAAAATAGATGATTTGTTTGATCAACTACACGTGAGCGAGGTATTTTTCAAAGATCGATTTTAAGATCGATATCATCATGTCCGTGTTCGTGAAAGAGATACTTCAAAGACCGCCTTCGTGACCCGCATATGGCCACTTTGGAATTTCTACCATGTCTTTCAGATCGACAAATGCCCCAAATAGCATTCATGACCTCGATGAATAACATTTTCGTGACCATACCGACTTGTTCGTGATAAGATTATCGATGATATTCTCGTGTATTCGCCGAGGCAGATCACAGATCACCTACTGATGCTCGATTCTCAAAGATCATCACTATATGCAAAATTTTCTAAATGTAAATTTTGGTCAATTTAGTAGCCTTCTTGGGCCATATTGTGTCGTGCTGGTATACAAGTAGATACGCGTAAGACAGAGGCAAAGTGGAAAACATGGCCTATACCTACTACCCAACCGAAGTACGTAGTTTCCCGGTTAACTAGGTATTACAGAAGGTTCGTGGGAAGGATTTTCCACTTTAGCAAAGACTTTAACCAAACCGACGTACGCCAATGTAAAATTCCATCGACCGAGGCATATGAGCAAACAGCTTTCAGAACTCAAAAGATAGATTGGACATCGTACCTAAGCACTGGTCGCTGTGGCGCACAGAGGGTTATGCGCCTATTGTGACGCCGGTGTTGGGTTAGGATGTTTTGATGCAACATGGTAGCAGTGATTGCCTATGCTTCCAGCAGCCGATGGGGCATGAGAAGAACTACACTACCCATGACCTTCGGAGTTAGCCGCGATAATTCATGCCTTGGACATGGAGACACTACCTATATGGCGTCCACGTAGATATTTTCATTAATCACAAAAGCTCCATAAAAGATATTTTCACCGTAAAGAGTTGAACTCCTGTGCAAAAGATCGCCGGTTGAGTTGTTAAAGGATTATGATGTGAATATTTTATATCACCCAGAAGGGCCAATGTTGCAGCGTATGCCCTTAGCCGCAAATCCAATGGGAAGTTCGGCATATTTGCAAATGAGCTAGAATTGGCCCGAGAATTGCATCGCCTAGCCGCTTTAAGCCATTCGTATAGTAGAATCAAGAGATAATGGAGCGGTAATCCGCATTACCCCGCAAAGGTCATTGGCTGTGGAAGTGAAACAACGACAAGTGAAGATTCTAGCTTGGTTCAAATGTGTAAAAGGGTCCAACGAGGGGAAGTGATGATTTTTGTGGTGATGACGAGCTGAGATATAGGAATCGCCTGTGTTCCGTACGTGGCAGGAGCCGCCAAAGAAATTGCGGGTGAGGTACACTATGCCTAAGTACTTCTCCATCCGTGTTAAACAAAAATGTCCCATAACGTAAGAGATTTACCGGGGTGGCCGAGAATGAAAAGGATGCTGTAATCTGTAGCTCAAATGTCCCAATTGCCAATGGTGAAAGCTTAACATCAGAAACCAAAGGATCGACACTGTGATATAGCGGTGCCTTTATGGAAATGGGAGGTAGTTAATATGGATTTTGTAGTAGGTTACCTCGTACTGTGCGTAAATATGATTCTCTATTTTGGGTAATTTGCTGAGCTGTGTCGACAAAATCGCCCTCACTTTCTGGCCAAAGGAGGGCTACCTTTTCGCCCGAAGATTATGTCCGAGTTGTATATTAGAGAAATAGTCTCGATTGCATGGTGTTCCGCCCATCACCATCTCGATGAGGAGTGCACACATAAACAAGTTTTGTCAATCTTTTTGTGAGGGGCCTGGGGGACTTAGGTTAACCCGAGCACAACCTTCCATCCTCGGACAGCAAAGTAACCTACAACTGTATGCTCGAGGATATGTTAAGGTGCGTGTGTACTAGATTTTGGAGGCACTGGGATGAACATCTACCGCTTATTGAATTTTCCTATAATAACGTTTATCATTCAACAATCTCGGGACAGGCGCCTGCATGGCACAAGCAAATGCGTAAGGCGTATCCTGCACTGGTTGGTTCGAGGTAGGAAATCAAAGATTGATTGGTCCGCATTATTCGTGCCGAATAGAAAGTAAGCTTAGCCTAAGTGAACGTCTCGCCGATCTCTCGTGAGCCGCGTAAATCTTTGGATGTGCGGCGGAGAAACTTAGAATTTAATGTGGATGACTGGTATTCCCGAAGGTTTCACCAATGAAGGGTGTGAGAGATTGGGCAAGAAAGGCAAGCTTCAAATGAGATTTATTGGGCCTTATCGATTCACCTAAGGATAGGCCAAGTGGCTTGAGAATTGGATTTACCTCTAGAATAGAATCCGTTCACCCGCTTTCCACGTATCAATGTCAAGAAGTTGTACGAGATCCCTCCCGTATTCCACTAAAGACGTCCAAGTCACCGAGGAGTTGGGCCTTATGAAGAAGCTCCAAGAGACTATACTAGACCAACAGATATCCCAGATCCAGAACTAAAGATGTTTTTCGTTAAAGTGTTATGGTGAAAATAAGAACCGAGAGGAGACGACCCGCGAGGCGTAAGACGATATGAAAACAATATATCTCGCCATTTTTACTTAGTCGATTGTGCAATTTAGAGGTATGTTGTTGTTGTTAATTCATAAGTTGCATTATATACATGTATATATGGAGAAGCCGGGACTTCACTCTATTGTGAAATGAATGCCTAGTATCATATGGAGTACCCAGATTGACTTTTCTCATTTCGTGGTTTCCGGATACCCATATTATGTGAGACTCGCCGAAATTTTTCCGTAAAAGTAATTGCAAGATTAAGGTTCTTGCAAGCGTAAGTTAACATTCAAATACGAATGTTTTTAAGGGGGAGGATGTTACACCCGGTAGTTTCTAGCACGAGTCAGCCTATTCACATGTTGGCTGAGAGTTCTTAATGTCATACGTACAAGGAAAGGGCCCGGGAAAGGCCGAACGAAAGCCAAGTTGGGATTTCATGAGAGTAGGCCGAACCAAGCCGCCAGAGGGGCAAAGTGGAATGGAGCGTAATCTCGCCGCATTAGCCAACGGGTCGGAGTGGTAATCGGCCGGCGGTTGGGCAATGCGCCACGTTTCCTCGCTCGCCTCGGGCAGTGGTCTCACACTTAAGTTAAGTTATAAATCAAAACCACGACCTCACAGAGATAGGGACGAAGGAGAATTATAATTTTCATGCAATTACGCCGGCTAAACGCCGTCCAAATTCAAATTAACTTCTTATATCGAAGTATAAGGTCAGAGGAGCATTTTATTGCAGTTAGTTTCTCAGAAATTCGCCCGGGCGAATCGTCATCCCGCCGAGCCAAAGTTGTTTGAATTGCTCCAAGCTAGTGCCAATACGATCCCAAGCTTAAAGTAAGCATTTCTCCCTTCTAGATTCTCGAGAAATAATGAGGTTTCGACCGTGTTCCGTAAAATTGGAATATAGTTAATATTTATATATAAAGCCTCTTTTGTCAATTTGGTGTTAAAACTAGTCCTCTCTTTTAGTAACACGATTTCGCTTGAGAAGGGCAGTTGAACACGAATCGAAACTCACCGCTTAATCTGGAGAAACGCGATCGAGGTACGTTGAGGAATTTTCTTCTAAGTAAGTTAGTTTCTTCAAAGATAATAATCCAAGATGAATCCCACAAAGTATGTCGAGTATGTTACCAATGCTTAGTCACGTTGTTAGTTGACACTTGTAATTGTATTATTTTTTGGGCCGGATTATACTTGTATAACTTTCTACGATCGCCCTGTAAGGTTAATAAATGTGGTCGCACTCGCCCGCCAGGCGAGATACGTCACTTACGGAAGATGCCGTCCGTTAGTGGGACGCAAGACGTGGGACCGCATCCTCATATTTGTCTGTGGGTTTGCCTTATACACCCCCCCCCGAGCACCCTACGCTCCGGGGTGTGATATCAGAGTCCTCCTGACTCAGCCATGTACTATAACAAATGGAAGCTACCTGGCCAGTGGCAGCACTGACTCGATGTGACTCTATAGTCGGGTAGTTGACTTGCATAACCCGTATAGGGCATAGACTGGAGCAGGTACCTACTGTGTGGCTACGGTGGGTCCCGCGTGGGGTTGTTTTGTGCCGATTGTACCTTCCTACGCATGGGGGCCACGTAAGGTTTATGTTGCTTTAGTTAATGATAATGTACGTAGGACGCCTCAAGCCATCGTATGACCCCTACCCTCCTTATCACTTATGTTTAGTCCTCGATTTCACTACTTCGCCCGAATTTCCACCGCTTTTCCTTATTTCCAGTTTATTGTCGCTCTATTTTACTTTCAATTATTTAAAAGTTACTATTTACATACTCGCACTGCGGGTAATCGACGCCCCTTGGGGCACCGCATTACTCGCCTGTGCACACATGTATCTAGGAGTAGGTCCATCATAGTTCAAATAAACAAGACAGAGCCATCGCCTCCTTTCTTCCGGAGCTTGTGTGATAGAGGTTTACTTCTTTTTTGTTTGTACAAGCATGTACAGTATGGGTAGGTCGAGGCCCTGTCCCGACCATCTTATTACTCCTAGAGGCTTGCAGATTGTGTTACTTCCCTGTGGTTAGATGATATCGGCCGTGTGAGGCCCTGTTTAGTTGTTGATTGATGACCTTTTCTGTCATAGCTCAGTTTAGTATCTTATTTTACTTTCCAGTTATAACTAGATATCATGGTGGCCTTGTCGGCCCGCATAGGTCTCCCTATGTTCGTTAGTCTCTGGTTAGCTATTTATTTTCACAGGTGGCTATATGCCTTGTCGGTTGGGGGTTGTATTTACAGCCGCTCTATAGCCCGTTGTTTTCTTGATTCTAGAGTTAGAGTTAGCCCTTCACTAGAGGTGCTTAGGCTCAGTCAGCTCAGCAGTTCAGGTCCTAGTAGGGCATCAGGTGCCAGTCATGCCTCCCAAGACGGGGCGTGACAGGTGGCAAAGAAATACCAATTAAATAATGCCATGTGACTTTGACTCCAAATAAATAAATAAATAATTTTTGAAATCCAAAAGAATTTTCAAAAAAAAAATCAATTCTCAAAATTCTTCATCTTCTTTATCCAAACTATCATACCCATTTGTGCACTGTCACCATCTCACTCCTCCATGACCATCCTCAGTCAATAAAAATTGACCAACTAGGGTTTCTTTTGCTTCTCCACAATCAAGGCAAGCAACATTTTCATTTCTGTCCGTACGATCTTCACCTCTGTAAAATTTCCTCAACTGGGTCATTCTGTTTTCCTGAAAGATCTACACTAGGTCCTAATAGTGTTTGTTGTTTGTAAGCTTTCAAGGTTTACAAGCAATCTGAGAAATACCCATTTTTCCTTTGTAACTCGTATAAATTTCTAGGTCTTGAGTCTCGATTCTTGACCAGTGATAGAGTGAGCTTCAAGAAAGGAATTGATGGCAAACTAAAACAGGGAAAAAGGACCTTGATGCTTACTCTACAAAGGGTACCAGCAAAGTCTTAATGAAGTCCAAAAGGTGTTTTGACAAGAAGGATTAGATCCCATAAGAAAATTTGGCAATTGAAAAGTTGATATGGTCCTTTCCTTGACTGGGGTGGACATGGCTCTGGCGGTGGAGGTGCTCGGAGATGCGGCGGTGGCCGAGAAAACATGAAGGAGAAAGAAAAATTATACACTTATTTTTTTCGGGTGATTCCTATTTTTGGGACCCATTAATTAGTATTGTCCAAGTATTTTACGCTCTCAGAAGCTGTGTGAGACACGCATAACTCCATGTCAGCTGCTTGTGTTTAAATATTACATTTTTAATCTACTTTAAGTGTTCAAATGGTCTGAAGTTGAATTCCGGTAGCTAGGTGAAATATTTTGACAAGTTAAGTGGATGTCTATGTGTATTGACTTTTTAAAATTTTCCGCACAATCAATTACCAGAAATACATGTGTAACAACTCGTACATTTGTTTTGAGCATTTGGACTTGACTCCACTAGGAAGACCCTTTTTGGGGCTTTGTTATATGATTTGTGACTTGTGGGGATGGTGACACGGTTTTCAAGGTGATCTAATGCCTATTAGAGAAGAATATCAAATTTTAGGATTTTGAGAAATAGAAGTTTGACCAAAGTCAATAAAGTGAATAAACGAACTTGGATTAAGTTTTGATAGTTTTATTAGTTCAGAAAGTAATTTATGACTTGGGTGGATAGTTTGCATGGGTATTGAGGGGCTAAGGAGTGTTTCTTATGTTTGGTTTGATTACTAGTTAAGTTTAAGGAATTGGATTGGCCACGGTTAACATTTCATCGAGATGACCCTAGACTTGTGTTTTGAGTATTTCAATAAGTTTGTAGCATGTTTTAGGACTGATTTGAATATTTGGTTCATGTCCCAAGGAGTTCAGATGAGTTTTGGGAGTTAGTTTTGATCTTGGACTGTTTTGGGAATTGTTGATGCTTCAGGTACTGGTGTAGTCACTATTCCGCAGCTGAGAAAGGTGGGTCATAGGTGCGAAGATAGGTGAGTTGGCGAAGGACCACACCTGGAGGTTTCTTCTGCAATTGTGAAGCCGTAGAAGCGAGGTTTGACTGCACCTGTGAGTCCGCCTCAGCGAGAATGTCTCCCACCTATGATGTGTGATGATGTGTCGAGTTTATGCATTTGTGATGATTCTGCCGTAGATGCGATGTCGCCAAAGGGGAAAGTTCTACACCTACAAGAATCACTAGAAAAATGAGATTTAAATTCCTATTTCAATGGGACATTTCATAAGACAGTTTTGAGAGCAGATTGGGATTTAAATCCCTATTTCGATGGGACATTTCATAACACAATTTTGAGAGTTATTAACCTAGGGTTTGGAAGATTTTAGAGGTTTTTTCAAGATTTCATCACGGGGTTAAGAATCCAGCCTTCCTATTATTATTATTTAATCATGGTTTCATGCGATTTTTGGTTGATTAATACATGTATGGTTTGGAAAAATTATGAAATTTTTCCCTAAGGATTTGGAAGTGAAAATTGAGATTTGAAGGTCGGTTTAAAGTCAAATTTTTGGTGAAATTTAAGATTTTAGACTCATGGGCTATGGGTAATATGATTTTAGAAGAAATTTCTAGTTTTAATCTCGGGGATAGGGATTGACTTTTTCATCAAAGTTTTTATATATCAATATAGGTATCTATATACTGTATGTAGATTATGTTTTTGATAGATTGGGAGCGTTCAGAGGTTTGGAGGAAAGGAAAGGTTAATGTGGAGGAATTTGGTGCTTCGAGTTAAGGTAAGTTAAAGTTTACTAGACTTTGATTGGAGAATGTTTTCTTAATTAATGCAAATACATGATTGGTAACAAACGGGTATCGTATAGGTGAAATGATGAGCATCGATGCAGGCACCAGATGACATGTAAGAGTATTAAATGACTCTAGTTGACTTGCATGATTATCTGACATATATTGAGGTAAATTATGAAACTAATTACATTGCGAGTCTTAGGATAGCTCTGCCTAATTATAATTGTTGATAATTGAATAACATTTCAAACAGACACGTACTTTATTGATGATAATCATACCTATTGGATCATAGTTTCATGTTTCATTCCGGATATTTTGTATAATTGAAACTCTTGCATTTTTGAGTTCACTTATAATATAATTGACATGCCTTTTGGGATTGTACATTACTCATGCTGAGATGATTCATTTGATATTAATCTGGTAGGCCAGATTTGACTGTACTAATATTCATATCTTGTGAGGAGTAGTGCATGCTTGTTGGAAATTGTTTTGGGCAAATGTTGCATGCCCGATGAAAAATTGTTCCGGGTGAGTATATGGACCTCACGAGTCACCGATGGATCACGACTCATGGACACACTCATGGAATATATGTGTATGTCGATTATATTATATTGTTTATTTACATTTTATTTCATCACTTTATATTCATGATCAATTTGCCTTCTATCCGTGGTTGAGATATTCGATCTTTGATGTTGGATATGCTTATTATTCATATATATCTTTGAACTCTAACATTTGTGTTTTTAGCAATTAAATCTTGCCACTACTTCAAGAAAGAGTCGGTCTATGATATTTACATGGTATGCATTATTTATATACTCATACTATACTTATTGCTTCCTTTTTGGGTACAGTTCTAATTCATATAATTGTGAATTCCGAGGTAATCGTTGAATTTGGGATTTTTCCTGAGGAGATCTAGTAGTGAGTTGCATGGTTGATCCGCAACACTAGTGTGCTTTCTCTATTTATTTTCTATTTTCTTTTCTTAAGACAATGTATTTAATGCTTTTCAGACTTGTATAAAATCTTAGTGGCTCTTGTACTTTCTACTTTCAAATTTTGGGATGTGTTTTGTTACTTTCGCACTTATGTTATGAAATATCTTGAGACTTATCTTATGCTTCAATGTTTAATTACTTTCCGCTAATGATTGCTAAAATAAACTAAATCTTATTAGCATTCGCCTACCAGACTTAGGTGTAGGTGCCCAAACGACTTCTAGTTTTTGCAATTGTGAAAATGTCTTAGAGTCCCAGGTTCATTGGTCTTATGGGTGCAAGAGTAATGTCTAGTAGAGTCTTGCATATCGATATGGAAATGTCTATTGATGTTTGGGCAAAAATACGTATAATTTAGTTATTATTTGCCTCAAATTTAGTGCATTTATCGTATCTCTGAGTATTAATTTTGTGAATTGTGCTTATATTAGTATATTATGATGTGTAGGTGTGATTTGAGAGACTTAGAGTTTAAAAAAAAGAGAAATGAGGACGAAATGACCACAAACGATCAAGGAAGAATCAACGTCGCAACGAATCACAAAAGAAGCAGATATATATATATTTTGGCCTGTGCCACCCTTTCTTATGCAAAGGTGGCACGAGCCCCCCGGTTCCCTAATCCAATTTGGAATGGTTGTTTTTAAAAGTCCAAGCCTTCTCATACTCTATAAACATACCCTAAGCATGATTTTAATATAAATTTTGACTTGGGAAGAGCTAGGAGTCGCCATGGATGGCTGAAAATTTTGATTACATATGTTCTTCTCCATATTATTTATTTTTATATTTTTCTTTGAATGATTTGTTGTAATTCCTCCATATCTATGTAGAGCTAAACTTCTCATTTTAGAATTATGGTAGTTGCATGACCGTTGTTGTATGAACTTGAATTGACTGACTTATTAAGATAGTTATCATCGTGCTACGAATCGTGTGGTTATTTACTTCTTATTAATATTAATTATTTGATTGTTTGATCACCATTCAAATACTATTTGTGGCTCACTAATTAGACTCGAAAGAGGAAATCGCGAGCGTGATAAGAAGTAGCACTTGTCCGTGAGCCACATAGGGATGGGAAAGGATAGAAATATACCCTATAGTCTTTCTCAATTGATACAGAATAAATATACATACACTTCAATATTATCTGACCACCATAGAAATATAGGCATTGGGGATAGTCAAGTAGCCTTAGAGGTATCGACAAGATGCTCAACAAAGTAATATCAACATGCAACTAATAACCCAATAAAAAATCAAAAGTTAGTTCAAGTGATTACTCAAAATAATTGCTAGTGAATTCATAGCCCTAAACTATTTTATCTCATTGATTACGTAAAAATCTACTTTGTGTTTGGTTAATTAATCATTAGTTATTTCTCTTTTTTTATTTTTAGTTTAGTTAATCATAAATATATCATTATATTTTATTGCTTGAATAGATAATTAAAATTAGTTAACTTTAGTAAATAGTTAATCGACAAGTCTTTGTGGGTATGATATCTAGACTTAAAATTTTATATTACTTTTAAGACTGTGTGTGCTTGCGCATGCATTAGGATGCACCATCTATACTTATCTTTGAGAGGTTGTGGGACATTTAGAAAAAGTTTCATTATTTTCATTATTATAGTGTGTAATTGGTTTAGTTAAGATTCTAATCGTTCTTGTTTGTTCTCTCATAGATAGTGAGATGCGTTCAACTGCAGCTAGAGAGCAAGAGCCCGTGCTTGATGCTAGGGTTGTTGTACATGGTCGAGGCCGAGGACGAGGCCGAGGTAGAGGCAGAGCTCGAGCGGCAGCACATTTCAGATGTCGTGCTAGAGGGGAATCTCCTGAATTGGAGGCTATTCTTGATGACAAGCCAGTTGGGACAGCTGAGTTGGGTCTAGCTCAGGCACAACCTAGATTTGTTGTTATTTCTATTCCATAGGACACTCTGACAGATGTTAGGTTTTTTAAAGATCATGGCTCAAATAGGTTGATTTTAGGTGTATTTATACGTCTATTGGCCCTGTTTTACCAACAATTATGCCTTATTTGGAAAGAAATTACATTAAATATTCTTAACTATTACTCATTATTTCATTATTGAACTTATTTAAGTATTTTGTTGAACTTGTAAGTAAAATACTGAAGAAAATGACTAAGTATGAAGGAAATAGACATCCCTCATGGAGCAAGGGTCAAGGCAAGCTCACGCCTCGCTCTGGAGCTTGCTGGGTGATATGGGTAAAGAAGATAGCAAGAAAATTGATCAAGTCTAGAACGTCAAATACACTTGCGGAGCAAAGCCTAGAGTGAGCTATGGTTTCGCCGTGTAGTTCACTCTATGAGCCAAGAGGAATATTGGCCTAAGAATAGTATGGAATGAAAGAGAGACCTCGCAGAGCGGGATCATGCCTCATCATGGAGCTATCAATAGATTGCATTGACAAAATATCTAAAAGCTGGAAGGGAGCTAACATTGTTATCTTCAATACGGGGCCTTGATGGAATCATGAAAAGACTGTCGGGATGTGTGTTTTTTATTCGTACAATATCTCTGATGAGATGCAATATATATTCTATCATTATCATTAGAACATAAGAATATCTTTTCTTCATCTTTCCTCACTTGTTTTCTGGGTGAGATTGCTATATAAGGTTCTCTTTTCTGAGTAGGAGGATCATTTGACTTATAATTCCACAACGATTTGATAGAATTATATCTTATTTCAAGGTTATCCTACTTATAAACTAGCCGATCTCTTTGACACGGTCTTTTATTAATTTTTTTACTGTATATGAAACTTACACCTAGCTATGTAGATAACTAATAAAATATTGAGATACAACTGCAATCAAAATACATTGTTCTCAGTTCTTTTATTTTCTATTTTGATTAAATAGAGTTGTAGGGGCATCTAAAATAAGAATTTTATTTTTGTAGAAAAATTATTAAAAAGAAGGTGATCATAGATATTCTAAATTTGATGTCGTTGACGCATATAAGAGAGCATTGAAGACCTAGACTAAGTGGATTGACAAAAATATAACTCGTGAAAAGTTGATTATATATCGTGGGCACTCTTCAACACACTATAGGTACAACATTACTATTGAAGCAACCAATTTTGTAGGTATTATGGTTTGAGATTTTTCCATTGATTTTTACAAATTTTCATTAAAATAATTCAAGTCAAAAATCGAGTCATGGATGCTAGACTCGGGGGCCTCAAATCATATGAATTTCAATAGATCCATATTGTCTGATATCAAATCCTTACTTATCCTTTTAGTAATATTACCTAATAAACAGAAGGTCAAAGTAAAAGAAATTGGAAATGCGAGACTTGCACCTAAGATTATATTATACAAAGATCTTCTAGTTCCTTATCTTAAGTACAATTTGATTTCTATTCATTTGTTGACTCTACACCTTAAAGGTGTAGCTTCATCTACTGATAATGTTTATTTATTGCAGGCCCCTTCAACAAAGAGGCCTCTGGATATTGATAACGTCAAGAATGACATGTACTTTCTTTGCTCATAATGCCTTGAAGAAAGTGATTCTGATCTTATTTGTAAAAGTTCATTTTCTTATCCTTCACTTCATGCTTGTGATGTTTATTATGGAACTCACCCTGTCATATATAGTTTTTGTTTGAATAATAGTCCTTCTATGAATGTTGTGTTAATGAATAAAATTAAGCAATTTTCTACTCCTAATTCTTGTATGTCTACAAGAAATGATGTGAATTTATTATGGTATAATAGGTTTTATCATGCATCTTTTATTAAAATAAAGGAAATATCTCACTTATCTGTCACTCTTTCTATCAAATATCTTTTTCTTTGCTCCATCTGCCCTATGGTCAGACAAAGTAGATAACCATTTACCTAACGAATCAACACCTCTAGTCAAAACTTTGAATTAGTCCATGTAAATCTATGGGGACCATATCATGTTACCACTCATGATAATTATAAACATTTCATCATTCTATTGGATGACTTTAGTAGATCAACATAGATAAATCTCTTAAAATGTAAAAGTAATATACTCCAGATACTCAAAGTCGTCATCTTAATGGTTGAAAATAAGTTCAAGACCATCATATAAACAATGACCTGGAATTCAATAATTGATAAAATAATCAATTTATTTCAATTAAAGAGTATAGTTCATCAAAGAACTTGCCTTTGCACACCAATAAGATACTATGGAGAGTGCATACTAACAACCACCAACATAATTGATAGATTTTTCACTATTGATACCAAAACCAAATGTTCTTTTGAACTGTTGTGCATAGAAAGGGCAGACTACTCCCATTTGAGAAACTTTGGATGCCTATATTATACAATTGTGTCAAAACTTCACAAAGATAAATTTAAACTAAGAACCAACCCTCATATCTTTGTGAGATACCCCTTTGAAATAAAGGGCTACAAAATACTAAGTCTAGCCAATAAAAAGATACTCATTTCTAGAGATGTAGTCTTTCATGAGTCTATTTTTCTTTTTATCTTGTCTCTTAATATAAAGTATTTGATGTATAAATAGTTTATAAGCTCAAGAAAATGAAATTTGAATAAAGGAGAGTCAAATTGGGTGTCAATAGCTTGCCTCTCTTTGATCAAAGACGATGTAAGAGTTTTTGGACAAAGAGGTTGATGTAGTAGCCAATTTAGTCCCAACTGACAGATATGACCTTGGAAAGATTTGAGAAGACATAGATGTTGGACAAATTATGGATAGAAAAATAGAAAAAATCATTGGACTTATACGAGATGTTTTGAAAGTTATGGTTGAATCCTGACTAGGTACCACAACTGAGAGAAATCTAAAAATATTGCCTCCGTATCAAATTGTGACAACACTAGACGTTGCAAGACATATAAGGAAATATATGGAATGATATGAAATAACCATAGAGTAAATGAAGTAAAATATTAAGCTTAACGAATGAATATATAACTTGAAAATGAAGTGAAGTAAAATGAAACTTTAAGAGGATAAAGAGTAAAGATGTAAAGGAAATTGAAGTGAAATTGAAACTCGAACTTAACAAAGAGCAAAGATATTGGAAAGAATGAAGTAAAATATAGTCAAAGATATTTTTCTAAAAATTGCCCTAGTATCGAGTCACGACACGACTAGATTTCATAATTTGGGAAGAGAATGAAGAAAAAAGTGTTGAAGATTTGAGATTTGGTTATGATTATGGAAAAACTTGATGTGGAATTCTCTATATATCCCAAGTTGTGGGACGTAGATTGAGTAGAGTTCGAGAGTAGATCCTTGACCATTACTTATGAGTTTGATATTTCTCTTCAACAAATTTGCCTCAGTTCACTGCTAAGAAGAGTTCCACGTTGTGTTGCATCTCTTATTGTTGTAATTGGTATATGTAGATTGTGTTTCCTATCAAATTGCTCAATGAATGATTTCTTGTAATATCTTAAACAAAATTCATTTGAAATTCATATTCAAAATTTTTAATAAAATTTGGGATAAAGTTAACAGTGTAAGTAAAATGATAATAATGTGAGTATAAGAATGAAAATAAAGTTTTGTGGCTCATGAAATGATGAGGCCGAGTGGCCAAATGTTGTCTCTGGTTGTATTTAGAGACTTTATGGATAAAGATGTCTTTGGTTGTCTTCCAAGACTTGATGTTGATTCATGTAAAATCAAGAGAGATGGAGTTGTGTGACTTATGATGATGGGTTCGTATGGCATCTGGTGTCTCCAGTTGTCTTCAAAGACTTAATGATAAATGACATCTCCGATTATTTTTAGAGACTCAACAATAAATGATGTCTGTAAAATCGTTAAAGTAGGTAAAGTGAGTCAAAGTAATTGGTAAAGTAGAGAGTAAAGTAAAATGATGATGTATGTAAAGTCGTTAATGTTGGTAAAGTGAATTAAAGTAATTGGTAAAGT
The DNA here is from genome assembly GCA_018107945.1 of Datura stramonium. Classification (NCBI taxonomy): domain Eukaryota; kingdom Viridiplantae; phylum Streptophyta; class Magnoliopsida; order Solanales; family Solanaceae; genus Datura; species Datura stramonium. The sequence continues at coordinate 77,100 of JACEIK010002804.1, read as the reverse complement.
AGAGAGTAAAGTAAGAGTGTAGCCGTTTGGCTTATGCAGATGAGGTAATAATGTCTTTGGTTGTCTTCGAGAACTTAATGATAATAAGGCCTCCGGTTATCTTCGAGGACTCAATGATACATAATGTCTGTAAAATTTAAGGTAAAGTTGTTAATAGCATAATAACATATCCTATTTGAGGGTGGATGAACCCAAATATGTGTATCCTATTTTAGGGTGGATGGAACTAAATGTGTGTGTATCCTATTTTAGGATGGATAAACCCATATCCTATTATAGGGTGGATGGACCCAAATGTATGTAAATCCTATTTTAGGGTGGATGGACCCAAATGTATGTAAATCCTATTTTAGAGTAGATGGACCCAAATGTCCTATTAAAGATGGACGGGCCTAAAATATCCTCCGATTGTCTTCGGAGACTAGTTGTAGTAATGCCTCCGGTTGTCTTCGGGGGCTTGATAAAGTGATGCCTCCGGTTGTCTTCGGAGATTGGTAAAGTGATGCCTCCGGTTGTCTTTAGGGGTTAGTTGTAATGATTCCTTCAGTTGTATTGGGGGCTTGATAAAGTGATGCCTTCGGTTGTCTTCAAGGGCTAGATTTTGATTATTGTAAAATCCATAAAAGGTGTGTCCATGTGTGGCTGAATGATTTCTCTGGTTGTCTTCAGAGACCTGATATTCATTTCTTGATTCCTGTAAAATTCAAGGTAAAGTCGTTAAAGTGGTTAAAGTGAATTGAAAACATTAATTAGTAAAGTAGAGAATAAAATAAATGAAGTATCCCGAGTGTTGCTGCTGATGATGATCGTGACTAGTTGAATGTCGCCTATGATCTTTGACATTTAGCCTTGATGTACAATTCCTCTAATGGACTTGATTTTTTCCATCAGATTTCAAAGTAATGTCACCTGCAAAATTCTAGTAAGGTTATTAATGAAGATATAAAGTCATAATGAAGTATTGGAATAAGATCGAAGATAAAGTGAGAGGTAGAGTTGTTTGGCTTATTGAGGAAAGGACATGGCCGAAGCCTTTGGCTAGTATTATTATCTTGAATTTTTTTCATTCCCACACTCAAAGAGAAATTCTAAGTTGGGAGGGGTTGTGATTCATGTTGACTTAAAGCTTGACTTTGTTGGCGCTTTATTCATCTTATTTATTCGAACCTTGTATTCTCCATTCAAGGCTTGGTAGATGAATAGAAGTACTTGAACGAATTTAAAAAAACATATGTAAGTATATGTGTAAAGGAACTTGTAAATATATTTTTATAAGTCATAAAATCAAAAAATTCCGCCAGCTCTTAGATTGTGACACTTTTGAAACAAAATGAGAAATCTTTTTGTCTATTTTTTCTTGTCTGGTAGCCTTAATCAAATGTAGCTTGACACGATTCAATCATTCCTTATCCATGTCTTCCCAAAATCAGCCCCAGTTTTGGCTTCGGAAAAGTATACTAAACTTAGGTTATGGTGAGATCGAACCTTATATAGGTTGCCTATGTATCTCGCTAAGAGAATCAAGTCAGAACATAGTTCAAGATACATAAAAATGATTTGGAATTTCTCTAATAAATGGACCAAACCCGATATGGGTTGCCTATATATCCTGCCAAAGGAATCAGGCCATGTGTAGTTCAAATTACATTACTAGTAAAAGGATTTCAAGTTTCTATCCTAATGTGATCGAACTGTATGTGGGTAGCCTACGTATCCTGATGAGGGAATCAGGTCAGGCGTAGTTCTCCTATTACAAATAAGAGAATTTTGGATTTTTCTATAGTGCTACCAAACCCTATATGGATACCTACATATCCCACCAAGGAAATCAGGTCAAAACGTAGTTCTTAAGTTACATAAAAAGTGGGAGTTACATTCAAATAAAACCTATATAAAGTTGTCCTTTAATGTAGTATCTTGACTTCTTTGAATGGAAAAACTTTATGCTCGAATATCTTGTTGACATGCTCCTTGATTGATTGTTCAAATTATAATCCAACTTCACATCTTTCAGAATCTTGCTCGGCATCAAACTTCGTTCATTTGTTTCATCGTGTCACAATGACTGATTTGATAATTTATATATTAAAAAGAACAAAAGTAATAAGTAAAAGACAATTAGAAAATATATGAAATGCATTCATAGGTTTTGCAATTAAGCTTTCAAAAGACGAGGCATACAACATAAAGTTTTAGGCACAATTCAGACCTCATTTTTTTAGTATCGTGTTGTTTCAAAAGTGATACTACTTGTTCAATCTACCAAGACTCCTGGAGATCCAGGGACAGAGTACAAGTCCAATTCTTCAAAGTCTCTTCTAGTTCTACATCCCAAATGGTCGTTGTCTTGTTGCCTATAGAAATAAATTCCATCACTGCTTGTTATTCAACTGTTATCATGGGAGAAACAAAGATCGATGATATGACCTTTTCCATCTTTTCAATTGGTATAATGGCTATTTTCAAGTTTCAGTCATCCTCAATAGTTATCATATTCACATCAGCATTCCTGTGATTAGGAAGAGGGTTATTGTTCACATTAGGTCGATCTCCAGTTAGTTGGATTGCTCCTTTATTAAGGATTCGATCTTATTTTTTAGACCATAACAAGCCTTGGTATCATGCCCAACAACTCCAAAATGATATGCATAATGCTTAGAATCGTCAAACTATATAGGAATAGGATCAAGAACTTTTCCTTCGGTTAGTTGTATTATACCTGCTGCTTTCATCCTTTCAAATAACTTAGCCAATAGTTCGGCTAGTTTGGTGTAGTTGCAAGTGTTTCTGATTTCAAGATTTGGAGGAGCTCTAGGTGCAATATGTGGACGATTTTGGTAAGTTGGAGCTTGAATGGGGTGGTATGGATATGGATTTTGATAAGCAGGGGCTCGAGGTTGATAATAGTTTGTTTGGCTGTTGTAGATATTGTAAGGAGTTGGTGGAGGATGATAGAGTGTCTGGGAGGTTTCAACATATTGGTAAGGGTAAGTGGGTTGATGTGGTTGATTTTTGTAGGGAAAAACTTTGATGGGCTTGCATCCTCGATCAATCATGATAGCAGATACATCTTCTTTATTCTTTTTGTTCCCATTAATAGGACATATTGAATTGCTTTGTTTGCAGCTTGCAATGCTGTAAAATCTTGGATTCTTCCTGATTTGATCTCTTTTTCCAAGATTTCCCCCATTATGATGGCATCCATGAACTTTTGCCCGATCATGGTAATCATTTTCTCATAGTACAAATTGCTATTTTGGCATTCAATGAAGGTAGTAGTTATTTCACATTCACTCATTGGTGGTTGGAATCTAGCTGCTTCTGACCTCCAACGTAGAGCATACTCGCGAAATATCTCTATTGACTTCTTCTTTAACTTAGTCGGGTAAATTTTATCTGGTGTGATGTCATTATTGAACCTAAATCAATCCATGAAGTCCTATGCCATGTCACTCCACCCACGTCATTTACGAAGATCCTGTTGTGTGTACCAAGAGAGAGCTTCACCAGATAAACTTCGTATGAACAACTTCATCCTAATCCTCTCGTTTTTCCCCACTCCAACCAGTTTGTCACAGTAGGCCCTCAGATATGTATGGAGATTACCGGTTTTATTGAATATATCAAACTTTGGTGGCTTGTACCCTACAGGCAAGTTAATGTCAGGTTGCACATACAAATCTTCATATTCTAAGCTTTTGCTTCCCCAGTGATTTGGAGGTTTCTTATTGTTTTCTTAAGATCGCGAATCTCTCTTACTAACACATCATCGACCTTTGCCTTGGCATCCTTCTCCATTTCCTCATATTGGTATACCTTGAGTTGAAATCTGACTAATATTGGGTTGGTAAAGGTTTGAGTTTACATTGCATATACTGGAGGAACATGTTGTGTGTAAGGAGTGGCAACATGTGCCCCTTGTATATGTTGGGCTGGATAATTTTGGATGGTAGGAGTATTCTGGATTAGAGGTGGTGGAGGATTATAAGTGGTATTGGCGAATGGTTGATTTGTTGGTTTTACGGGGGTAGTTGCGGGTGGTGGATAGGTGTTAGCAGGTAAAGAAACGTGAGGAATGTGAGTTGGAGGTTTTTTTGGTGGGTTGATGGGTGGTGATTGGGAGGAGTAACATAGGTAGTGTAGGTGGGTGGTTGTCTTCGTAGAGGAGTGTACACAGGTGATGGATTTAGTGGATTTGCGGGGGTGGTCGGAGGTAGATCATTATTGGTTGGTGAAGGGTGTTATGGAGGAAAGTGCTCAGGAACTGGTGAATCAAGTGATGGAAAACGAGGTGGTTTTGGTGCAGTACTTCTAGGTTCAGGAAGTGGGCTTTGGAGTGTGATGGACAAATTAGTCAAGTCCCTAACCTGATTCAATTCTCCACATAGATCCTAGATCTCTTGAGTCAAGCGAGCAATGTACTCGTCATGTTGAATAGTAGTTTGATTTTCAAAAGTCTCAGGAGGGTCATTGGGAATCATGATATTTCCCGAACCATTTGGATTGGATGTTGTTGGATCAGACATAGTGATTTTTCTTCCTTGAACAACCCAACTACGCCGAGGCAATGCTGATGACTTGGGTCTTGTAAAGTAAGAATCGCCGGCCAGCTCGATTGTCAACACAAATCAACTTTTGTTTGAAATATAAATAAACTAAAAAGAAAATGAAGCACAAATTATGTTAGTTTTAAATATAAATATTAAGTAAAGTCACGTTCATATAAAGTCAAATAAATCATATATAAAATAAGTCATCAAATAAAGTGAACTAAGTCGTAAAGTAAAATACAAACAAGTATATCAAACAATGATAACGCATTCTAATATGCATGTGACTTCTTTGTGCCCGAGGTAGGCCTAAGTTATTTGAAGGGTAACTATATCATAATATGTCATCCCATTGCTCTTGATTAATTAAAAAAAATCTATTTCTCCAAAAATAAAGTACAAGAGTAGCATAATATTTATTACATGCCGAATGAACACAACTTAAAGTACTTTCTAATCTAAATAAAGTAAAGACAATTTTTTCACGTCGAATCTTCTTGGTGCCGCTTGGTGATATCATCACTTCCTGTCAAGTTGATCGAAGATGTACTCCAACATAAAGTATTCATATCTGTCATGAAAATGTTAGTCTTATGCTCCCCCTAAAGTTTAATTAGTTAGAGCACATGGTCCATATTTAGGCTCAACTATCCCTCAAATATGCACATATATAATGATAAATCGTCACTTAGGATTGGAAACCCACTTGGACATTTGAGGTAAAGTCGACTAATGGGCTTAACACACCAAGGGTATTAAGTCTCCTAAGTTATGAAATGATGCATGTTCCTAGTAAAGTGGGTTGGTTCAGTTCTATCATAGGTAAACTAAGAATGGGCTCACTAGACAGAAGGTTCCCGAGTAGACTACTCAAGTGAGAAAGCTACGCGGTCACACAGAAAATCCGGACACCCCGTGCATATGCCAACTCTCCTAAAATTTAGAATTTGAAAGAAATTTGCGAGTGCGTAAAACACACCTTGTGTGTACGTGTGATTGTGTGAATTTTCAGAAGTGAAGAAAAATGATACGCAATAACAATTTATATTAAAACAATAACAAATAATTTATATCAAACAAAAAATTAATATCAAGTAAAAAAACAATTTATAGCATGTAAAAACAGTTCATGGCAAGTAAAGCAACTAAAGAAAGCACATAAAGTCTAATTAAACTAGGTTTGCTATAGTTAGAACCTAAAGTCCCTAGTGGAGTCGTCAAGCTGTTATAACTCATTTTAACCGGATCAAAATAGTGTACAACATATTGGTGATTTCTAAATTAATTAACTTAAGAAGTCGCCACCTAATTGTTTACGGTGAATTAGGACACCTAAATTGATTAAAATGATTGTCTAAAGTTAACTCTGTTTTAAGGTCTATTTAACTTAAATATTTTAGGTAAGAGTTCAATTAAACTAAAAAGAAGGTGTTAAGCACCCTTTACGATTTATTAAAAATGGTTAACCGATCGGATTTAATTAGTTAAAATAAAAGGTCAATTGTAATTGGTTTTAAAAAAAAAGATTAACACTTAATTGGATTTAAAAGCTTACGAGTAATAAAGTAATTTTATAGAAACAAACATTAAAAATCTAAACCAATGAAATAAATTGGACCAAAAATTTAAAAAGAGATGGTAAGTAATTTTTGTCCATTTAAAAAAAAGCTAATGACTCATCAATGGGCTAAAAGAAGTATTGGTTTAAAAGGATAAATAGATTTAGTATTTTAGAGAAAATATTTGGTGGGAAAAACTTTACTTAATTCGAAACTGATTTCTTAAATTTTAAAATTATACTCTCTTTTATGTGATAAAAGAATACTTAAACTCTAAGTGATTAAGGAAACTCCATAACTAATTCATGTTAAACCCCAAATTTTGAAATAAACCACAAAACACATACATTAACAATTAGTCATAAATAGTTAAATAAGTCAAATGATAAATGAAAATGAATAAAGATGTCGTAGGCATCCCGAAGCAATTATTGCTTGTACCCTTGTTGTCGAATGTGGTTAAAGAAGATGAGATGTGGTGACTCTGTGTGGGGATGGAGAGTTTTGCATTAAGACTCCATATTGCTTTTACAGAGCAGTGAATCGGACTTTGAGATTTTTCGAATCTATTCCTTGATGAGAGAAATTAGTCGGACAGAGAGTGAGAGATAAGAAAAATTCTAAAGTTCTTAGAGAGATGGTAGAAAATATCAACGAATAACTTAGGAGAAAGAGTTTTCCCTAATCTAAAAAAGAGCCCCCTTTTTGCGTTTTTGGCCATGAGTATTTATAGAAGGAAACTAGGATAACAAATGAATATCGTAATAAAAATATAAAGTATTTGATTATAAATAATTTAGAAGCTCACGAAAATAAATTTAAAAAAAGAAAAATTAAAATTGAGTGTCAACATTCATGAAACAACCAAACACACAGAAGTGGACAGTCATTTTGTCAAGTATATGCTTCAACAAGAACTAATTTCTCTACACCACATTGTCACCACTAATCATCTTGTTGATATACTCACCGAGGCGCACTCATAGGGATCAAACATTCTACCATCCTAGACAAGTTGACTCGGCTCCCCACACTTCCAACCTCAGAGGAGTTATTGAGAAGTGTAATATTTATCTTACTTAGCTTAAATATCCAATTTAGTTGTTATTATCAATCAGTTAGAGTGGGTTAGTGCCAACTAGTTAGGCTCCTTGGCTGTCATTAGGTAGTTAGGATTTTGGCTCTTTTGGCTTTTCTTACACTTGTATAAGTAGCACTTCTACTGATTTCAGTATTATTCAATTTGAGGTAATATTTTCCTCAAAAAAAATATCTTCTCTCCTATTCTTATCCCTTTTTTGCTTCAAGTAGAACATCATAACAAGGATCCATGGAATCTCTCCTATTCTTATTCCCTTTTGCTTCGAGTAGAATATCACAACAAGAATCCATAAAAACGCAATTGGAGCTTGGTTAATGGCTGATTAGGGGTGGCAAACGGGTTGGTCAAGTTGAATATGAGTAAGTAAAAAATGAGTCAGTAAAAAATGAGTCAAGTGAAAATGGATAAAATATCCGACCGGTCCATATTTGACATGGATAAACCAATGGATAATATGAATGTCCATATTATCCGCTGCTTCTTTTTATGTAAGAAATAAGTACTCT